>JBBPBX010019186.1:23319-44717 GCA_038048925.1 Garcialebias charrua
AAGTGAAAAGTCACAAAAATTGGCAATAATTCAGTCTTTTTAAATATCATGAAACTTGAAGCAAATACTGTTTTTATTGAATGTGCTGCTTTATTCTTTGGACATTTTTTTTTTGTCATCTTGCAAATTATTTAACCATTACTACCCTTTATTCAGTCAAGGGGTTGGATTTGTTACTGGTTCTTCTACAGGGATGCCAGATGTGACTGGGATTAGAAAAACACGAGCCGGTGCATCAAATCAGATGATTTTTGGTGTTTCGGTACTTTATCAGTTTACAGTATCGGTCTTTTGCACGTGACGTCACGGCTCATATCTTTTTGCACTTACGGTCGCCATTTTCCGGGGATACCCGTTCATTTAAACAGAGGAAGTCCATGTTAAACACAGTGCGATACAGAACAATAACATCAGCAAAATGCAAACTAAATATAAAAATGAGCAGAAGCCTTATAGAGAGAAACTCAACCTTGAAGCCAGAGAACGTTACATGGTGAAGTTAGCTTCAATTAACAACATTGATCCTTACGAGGTAGCAGCTAAGGCATGGACTTCCTCTGTTTAACTGAACGGGTATCCCCGGAAAATGGCGACCGGGAGTGCAAAATGTCACGTGTCTGCAAAAGACCGATTAGGTTGTTTCAAAAATCCTTCTTGTCCACAGGAAAACCAAAGAACAAAACTTCCGTTTCTTACAAATCAGAAGTTTTAAAATGAGATGAACAAAACTTTGAAGACTGTCGAAGCTGGTGGGGTTGTGTTCGTAGAGCTCCTACAAATAAAATAAATAAAAAAAACATTTTACATGTTGTTGTCTGAGGAGCTGCAACAAACTCAGTCATATAAAAAGTTGGTTTTGTAGGTTCTGAACCAAACTTTTATAACAAATTTTGTAAAATAAAAAGTCAGTTCATCAACAGTAAAAGGTTTTAAACTGAAAAGTAGTTAAATTATTCAAATAAGGTATTTAATTGGTTGAGAAGAAACTTTTTCATAATTAAAAATAAAAATAAAGTGCCAAAATAAAGACAAATGTGAGCGTGTCTATAACGTGCCCACATGTAGCCACGCCCCCACATTAAGTTGGTCCTTTATTTGTTTTTGTTTTTTTGCAGTGCGTTGCTCAGCTGTAAAGTTTGAACCCTCCTGCTGCCCTCAGGTCAAAGTGAAGGTGGGTCACTTTGACCTGAGGGCAGCAGAAGGGTTCATCAAACGTCTGCATGAATTGAATGTTTCACCGTGTTCACCCCATCCATCTGTTCACCCCATCCGTTTTGTTCTGTGAACTCAGGAAGAACATGTGACTCCATCATCAATCACTGTGAGTGTAACCCCTGTTTTAACGGCGGGTCCTGTCAGAACCGGCTGGATGGATATTTCTGCCACTGTCCGTTTGGTGAGTAATCATAGGAAACGCCGAGGACCATCCCACTTCATCTGACACTAAGTATACTGTAGAAAACGTTAAAAAAGCAACAATTTTCCACAAAACTAAATTATTGTTTTTTTTATCACAGATGCCGTTTTAAAATGTTTGGATTGGGTCAGTGCTTTAGACCAGTGGTTCCAAACCTTGGTCCCTGAGGAACACCATCCTGCACGTTTAGTTGTTTCCATGTTCCAACAGATCTGATTCAGTGATTTAATTAACTCATCAAGTTCTGCAGAAGCTGTTAATCCCCCATTCATTCAAGGCAGGTGTGTGAAAGCAGGAAAACAACTAAAACATGCAGGATGGTGTTCCTCACGGACCAGTGTTGGGCACCACTGGTTTCATTTGTAATTTAGGAAGGAAGGAATGCATATCCCCCGCCGCCTCGTATGCAAACGTTTGGAACAAACATCTTGTGTGATCTGCTTGTGCTTGAATTATGTGTTGGTGCTGACTCTCAGCTACTACCCCAGATTTTAGCTCCCATCTGTAGAAATGGCAGCGTTATCGCCAGATTTATGTTTGTAAAGCTGAATTACACAATTTACGGTACTTTAAGAGAATCGTTCACTCATTCATGAGAAGTTTAGCTAACAGAAACAGAAAATTACAGAACTTTTCATGGCGACAATTAGTTGTTGTATTGAAAAAATATAAATTTTTTTCCCCTTGAGTTGTTAAACTTATTTATATCGAGAGCCAAAAATAAAAAGTTGGTCCTGCCAAGGGCAAATCTCAGTCAGTTCTGAGTTTTTTTTTAAATAAAGATATAAAGATGTACTGTCAAATTATTCTAAAAAATAATAATAATAAAATTGAACCCATGGCATCATTTATTTTTGTATGCCATGCACTTCATCAATACAGTAGTCCATTTTTTATACTTTTTTCTATTAAATCAGTTAAAAACATTAACAATCACATAAGTATTTCACGTAAGCAAGAGTTGGATCCAGTGTGTCCAGTGTGGATGTTTTTAGTGATTTTTCCAGGTCCCAAAATAAATAAAATTCAAACTTAATTTTCTTTTTTTCAGAGTTGCTTAATTTTCATGAGAAACTAACTAACTCTACTCAATTTTTGCAGCAGAAGCAACAAAGACTCAAACTGTCAGAAATTAGTGGGCTGATCCTGTTAAATCTAAAAAATTACTTTATGGGCCAAAAGAAATTGTAACGAAGGCCATTGTTGGCCCGCAGACCTGGAGTTTGACGTGTCCAATTTAATGTTAATGGTCAAATTAAAAACACTTGTTTGTGCTGCAAGACTTATTCATATAAAAGGAAAAGCCTTTAACACAGTGAAATTAGCTCGACTTTTTGAGTTTGAATAAAACTCATCTGGAGTTAAAAAAAAAAAACTAATAAAATCAGGTGTTTAAACTTTATGAAGGTCAGATGTTTTAACCCTCCTGCTGCCCTTGACCTCAGCGTAAAGACAGACGAGAGGGTTAAATGACACCCTAAAAGAAATCAAATGTCGTCCTGTAATAATGAAATTATTCTTGTGTTTCACCCGTAGGTATATTTTTATTTTACTAACACGGAACCATCCCCGTTCTCTCCGGTTCCTCTTCTTTGTCCGTCCTCAGGGGTGTTCGGCAAACACTGCGAACTCAACAGCTACGGGTTCGAGGAGCTCTCCTACATGGAGTTCCCCTCTCTGGATCCCAACAACAACTACATCTACATCAAGTTCGCCACCCTGATGAGCAACGCGCTGCTCATGTACAACCACGACAACCAGACCGGGGACAAGGCCGAGTTCCTGGCTCTGGAGGTCGTCGAGGGACGGCTGCGCTTCTCCTTCAACCTGGGGAGTGGAACGTACAAACTCATGACCACCGTCAAAGTTTCCGACGGGCAGTTCCACACGGTGATCGCCAGGAGAGCCGGGATGGTGAGAATCAGTCCTGGTTTTTTTTAAAGACAATCGTCCGACACCCTTAATGCCAGAGATCTAGAATAAAACCATCTCAAGCTGAGGAATGAAGGTCAAACTTTGAAAACACCACAAGAAACTTTTCACAACCGTCCAAAGGTGGACGTATTACGGTATAGTCTCCCTCCGTCCAAAACCTCTCGTATCTGTGCCAAAACTTCTGATCTGCTCAAGATCGCCACGTACACTTCATCGCCCCAACTCCAAGGTCAAGGTCACAAATCAAGTTCAAAGATTAAACAAGGTCTTTTCTCTTCCTGGTTAATACTATAGATCATACGTTCATTGACCGGTGTAAAATGTCCCAGCTGTAATATTCCTGTTTGAATCATCACAACGTCTCGTGTTGAGTAAATTGTTAATGACTCTCAGCTACACCAAATCTGAGCTCATTATATGTGTAACTGATTGAGTTGTAGCCACTTCAGCATCTTCCAAGTCCAGTTGGCCGTGGAGGCCATGTTGATTTGGATTGGCTCCGAAGTTTGTCACTTGTAGATGAACATCCATTGATTCGGTTCCAAGTTCGTTCAAAACGGTTTGAAGTCAATCATCGTCATTCGAGAGACGTTTGTTCACAGTGAGAGAAGAAAAGAGCATGAGATCAACAGACGGATCGGTGCAGCTTCTGCAGTATTGTGGACTCTGTGCTGGTTCTTTGTGGTGAAGAGGGAGCTGAGCTGTAAGGCAAAGCTCCGTTTATCGGCCGATCTACGTTCCTACCCTCACCGGTGGCCCTGAACTCTGGGTAGTGACCGAAAGTACCAGATCATCGATCCAGACATTTCCTCTGCGGGGTAACCCTAACCCTCAGAGATGGAGTGAGAAGTTCAGTTCTCCAGAAGAGACTGGAGTAGAACCGCTGCTCCTCCACAATGAGAGAAGACAGTTGAGGTGGTTCAGACATCTGGTAAGGATGGATCCTGAACATCTCCCTAGGGGGGTGTTCTGGAAATGTCCAACTGGGAAGAGACCTCAGAGAAGACGCTGGAGAGGCTACATCTCTCAGCTGGTCTGGGAACACCTTGGAGTCCTCCCAAAAGAGCTGGATGGATGGATGGATGGCTGGATGGAGGGATGGATTGAGTTTCAGTCTAACCCATTTAGTGCTTCATGAGCACTAGCATATGTGGTTTGAAAACGAGCCCTTGTGACTCACTGAACCTGTATAATTAAGGGTTGACTGAATTAATGAATTAGTTATTTTGTTAACACTGCAGACAGATGAAGGCACAGAAACTGGTACAAAAACATTATCTTCTAATCTTGGGCTGCTTGTGGTAAAAACCAGCCTCTGTTTTTAAATAGTTGTTGCTCTGTGTTTGAGACGTCTGTAACATTTTACCTTCTTCTCCTGTTTTTGCACCATCAGATGATTAAACGGCTGCTCACTGTCTGGTTTAAATTACATTTTACTGCTCGCTGTGATTCATGACACCAGGATCCAAACTGGCTCTGGAATATGAAAATATGTCAGCGGCACGAAGGGAGGACCGGGGCGGCTGTGGCTCGGTGTTCAGAGCCACTGCCGCTATATATACTGAAATGATTCCCAACCGTAGTCCTTGAGGAACACCATCCTGCACGTTTAAGTTGCTTCCCTGCTCTGACACACCTGATTCAGTGATTTAATTACTTGAGTTCTGCAGACGCCTATTATTCACCCATTCATTCAGACCAGGGGTATCAAAGCAGGGAAACGACTAAAACTTGAAGGATGGCGTTCCTCAAGGACCACGGTTGGGAACCAACCAGTCACCCCAATCATTTGGGTATAATTTGCTTTTCTAGTTTTTACATGACTTAAAATGATTGGGGTGGGCAAAAAAATAATCTGTGGTGGGCAAGGCCACCATTGGCCACCCCCTGGCTACACCATTGCACATGATCATGGATAAAACAGCCCCCACTCGCCAGGATCTGTCACCTCAAACAAGAGCAAAAGAAAATCCAACATTCTTCTTCCACAGTGTAGATCCTACCCACTTGAATATCTTGAACAAAAACATTAAGGTTTATTTTTAGTCCAGAAAAAAATCTCAAAAACTACAAACATTCATTATTTAAACCTCTCAGCGACGATTGTTTAGCACCGAAAACGGACCGATTCTCTCATTAATGAGGACAGGACCGGTACATTGGTTCAATGCTCGCTCCATGGCTCCTGAACGAGACGCTGAGATTCTGACACTTTCACATTCGTCTGTGGACCACCTCAATCCCAGTTCATGTATTAAAGGGCCAATGGACCCAAACCAGACCCCCGCCTCTCCGTGACCACACCTTGAGGTTCTGTATATGAGTCCAATGTCCATTAACTGTGTGTATTTAGTGAGTCGAGCTGAAAGTTGTTCTCTGTGGTTGAGTATTTTTATCAGATTGTGAAAACATGGACTGCTTTTGGGCACCAAGGTCCATTTACCTCCAATCAGTTAACATGTGGCCACGACCCACATCTGTCCGTTAGATCCAGATGATAAATCCTGCAACTGAGACCGGGTGAGATGTGGATTACTCCCGATCAGACCATCCGTCCATCAGAGACACCGTGCACGCTCAGAGTCCCTTCTACGGACAATTTAGTCACCAATTCATCTTATTGTTGCGTGTTTATGCACCCTGGGGACAGAAACAATGTTATTGTTTTGATTTTTAGTTTCAGAAATGACGAGAAATTTTAAGAACATTTTTATCGTTTTAGTCAGTGATCGTCAACTGGTGGTCCCCGGGTCGGATCTAATAATAATAATAATAATGAATTCAATTTATAACGCACTTTTCATTAATAAAAATCTCAAAGTGCTATCCAGAAACCAGTTCCATCTGGCCCGAATTTTTTTTTTTATTATTCCAAAACACCAGATCTGATACGAAATTCGGTTGTAGCCAAGCTTAGGAGGAAGATCCAACCACAACGCTCGCAGCGTGAGAAGAAGTTTCATGGTTGATAGACCAAAACATGAAGATTGACTCGGAGAGCTCCAAAATAAAACTTGACTAAATTTAATAAATAAAACACGAGGCAGCATAACTGACAAAAACTGGGGAAAAAACAGACGTGGACCAAAAATATGAATAACGCCCGACTGAGGAATAAACCTGTTAATTAATTAATTAATTCTTTTTAAGCAAGCCTATTCTGCCTCCACATGATTTTATCTTGATCTTAGTTGATATTATTATTGATTTTACTTGATTCTATCACTTGTTGTATTTACTTATTTATTTATTTTTTAAGCAGGCCTACACTGCCTCCACATAATTATGTATTTAATCTTAGTTGATAATATTATTGATTTTACTTGATTTTATCACTTGTTTTATTTGTTGTAGCACTTTGAGATTTTTATTAATGAAAAGTGCGGTATAAATTGAATTCATTATTATTATTATTATAATTAATGACGGGGGCTGATGGGGGAGTGGAGACACCTGGGCTAACTGAAGACTGGGAGCAGGTGAGAGTGGGAGGAGCTGTGCGATGGGAACGCAGAGGAACAAAACAAAAAATAAACATAATGCCCACAAATCCATTAGAGGCATATCATTTATTTCATTTATCATTGTTAGTGTTCATCGTAACAATTTTATTACACGCCCGACGAATCAGAATCAGGTTTATTGGCCAAGTATGTTGACACGCACAAGGAATTTGTTTCCGGCTGTTCGTGTCTCTCTAGAAAATGTCTCTCTAAAAAAATGCTAAAAAAACGTCTCACTAGTAGGAAGGACCATCGTATGACAGTGTATTCTCTTTACGCTCTACGAACTTCTAAACCGCTCGATAATTTAACTTCCTACACAAATGCATCATCGCTAGGCAGAGTGTCGCATGCACTTTTACATCACCTGACGCACACAAGTTCAAGGTCACAAATCAAGGTCAAAGTTTAAACAAGGTTTTTATTTGTCCAGACCAAAACGTCTGATACCAAAACTTGATATGAAATTGAACCACTAATAAACAGCATGTCGTGTAATCTTTTGATCACGCAAACTTTAAGACCTTGAGATTTATGACCTCAAGGTCAGAAATCAAGGTCAACGATTTTGCTAGCTCTTCGCAAAATAATACTGTCATCTTGTACTTGTGACAGCAAAGATTAAAGGAGAAAACCTGATCAAAGGCATCCAACCTTTGATGAGTTTCTGGTTTAGAGCTTTTGAAGCCGACAGTGGCTCGACTCTTGTTTTAAAGAGGGAGGAGCTGATGTCCTCAGAGTCACTGATGTCCTCAGAGTCACTGATGTCCTCAGAGTAACTGATGTCCTCAGAGTCAATGATGTCCTCAGAGTCACTGATGTCCTCAGAGTCACTGATGTCCTCAGAGTCACTGATGTCCTCAGAGTCACTGATGTCCTCAGAGTCAATGATGTCCTCAGAGTCACTGATGTCCTCAGAGTCACTGATGTCCTCAGAGTCAATGATGTCCTCAGAGTCAATGATGTCCTCAGAGTCAATGATGTCCTCAGAGTCAATGATGTCCTCAGAGTCAATGATGTCCTCAGAGTCACTGATGTCCTCAGAGTCAATGATGTCCTCAGAGTCACTGATGTCCTCAGAGTCACTGATGTCCTCAGAGTCACTGATGTCCTCAGAGTCAATGATGTCCTCAGAGTCAATGATGTCCTCAGAGTCAATGATGTCCTCAGAGTCAATGATGTCCTCAGAGTCACTGATGTCCTCAGAGTCACTGATGTCCTCAGAGTCACTGATGTCCTCAGAGTCACTGATGTCCTCAGAGTCACTGATGTCCTCAGAGTCAATGATGTCCTCAGAGTCAATGATGTCCTCAGAGTCAATGATGTCCTCAGAGTCAATGATGTCCTCAGAGTCAATGATGTCCTCAGAGTCAATGATGTCCTCAGAGTCAATGATGTCCTCAGAGTCACTGATGTCCTCAGAGTCAATGATGTCCTCAGAGTCAATGATGTCCTCAGAGTCAATGATGTCCTCAGAGTCACTGATGTCCTCAGAGTCACTGATGTCCTCAGAGTCAATGATGTCCTCAGAGTCAATGATGTCCTCAGAGTCAATGATGTCCTCAGAGTCACTGATGTCCTCAGAGTCAATGATGTCCTCAGAGTCAATGATGTCCTCAGAGTCAATGATGTCCTCAGAGTCAATGATGTCCTCAGAGTCACTGATGTCCTCAGAGTCACTGATGTCCTCAGAGTCAATGATGTCCTCAGAGTCAATGATGTCCTCAGAGTCACTGATGTCCTCAGAGTCACTGATGTCCTCAGAGTCACTGATGTCCTCAGAGTCAATGATGTCCTCAGAGTCAATGATGTCCTCAGAGTCACTGATGTCCTCAGAGTCACTGATGTCCTCAGAGTCAATGATGTCCTCAGAGTCAATGATGTCCTCAGAGTCAATGATGTCCTCAGAGTCAATGATGTCCTCAGAGTCACTGATGTCCTCAGAGTCACTGATGTCCTCAGAGTCAATGATGTCCTCAGAGTCACTGATGTCCTCAGAGTCACTGATGTCCTCAGAGTCAATGATGTCCTCAGAGTCAATGATGTCCTCAGAGTCACTGATGTCCTCAGAGTCAATGATGTCCTCAGAGTCAATGATGTCCTCAGAGTCAATGATGTCCTCAGAGTCAATGATGTCCTCAGAGTCAATGATGTCCTCAGAGTCCCGTGTAACACATGTTCTTGTCACGCAGGCGGCGTCGCTGACTGTGGACCTGTGTGGTCAGGACCAGGAGCCGGGCTACTGCGCCGTGAGCAACGTGGCGGTCCACACCGACTGGTAAGAGAACCGCACACGCTCAACAGCCGCTCCGTGTCTGTATTCGTGTGCACTGTCATGAGAGAAGCCTGTTGCAGGCTTGTCCTCCGACCAGCAGCATCGTCGTCTGAGTCCGTCTGTGTCCACAGGATCCTGGACGTGCAGCCCAACCGGCTCTCGGTGGGAGGCGTCCGCTCAATAGAACCCGTCCTTCATCGCCGCGGTCAGGTCGCCACCCACGACTTCGTCGGCTGCATCATGGAGCTCGCCGTCAACGGCCGCCCGCTGGAGCCCAGTCAGGCGCTGGCGTCCCGCGGCATCCTCGACAGGTCGGCACCTCCTCTCTGTCCATCGTCTGTAACGTCCACGGCTCCCGCTGTGAGACGTCTGTCCACACTCAGGAAGCTTCTACCTGCAGACTGACTCCTGAAGGGAACGCTGCTGCTGAAGTCCAGGAAGTTCTTTCTTTCTTGACGTGTCACTGGTGAATGGTGGGGCTGAGACGGGTCCTTTAACATGCTAATTGTCCCGGTTCTGATTGAGGTTCTGTCTCTGGGAGACGAATCAAAGCTCATCTGCCTCGACCCGTTTTCTTCTCCGCTCGTTTTGTTGCACCCTGAGCGACTGTCGCTTTGTGTTTTCAGATGTCCGAGACTGGAAGGAGCCTGCAGCGCCAGCCCCTGCAGACACGGGGGCACCTGTTTGGACCGCTGGTCCTGGCAGCAGTGTCGGTGCACGGACGGCTTCACCGGCAAATTCTGTGAGAAATGTAAGAGTCGGCTTTATTTCTCCTGATGAGTAAAAAAATATTCAGTTATTATGATTCACCACGAAGCCGAAGCAAATCTCAGCGGAGCCTCCGGAGCTAAAACAAGACGCAGAAACCTCCAGAGCCGCAGAAAGCTGTTTCAGCTGTTTCAGCTGCGGAGGGAATTCAGTTTTACATTTTTATATTTGGCTTAAGTGAGCGGGAAAAAAGTAAAAAGTTTTGTTGAACCTTCGGTTTGATGCGATGCCGGATCTGCAGGGTGAGCTGAAATCTGCTGAAGAAGCTAAAGCGGAGCATTTGGAGCTAAAAAGAGAAAAATGCTATTTAAAGGCCAAACAAATGTTAGTGTGAATGTTTTGCTGAAATTTAATCTAGAAGCTAAAAGTAGCAAAACACTAGCTAAAAGCCAATAGAAGCAAAAACTCCAGCTCACAAAAATAAGAGAAAAAAAATAGTTCAAAGGTAAAAGTAGCAAAATTCACCAAATTTTAACATTTAGTGATAGGTGTGCGAATCTTTCTGTCTAGAGAATCGATTCGATTCCGATTTTTGGTGTCACGATTCGATTCAAAATCGATTTTTCGATTCAGAAACGATTTTTGATTCAGAAATGATTTTTCTATTAAAATGGTCATAAATTTAGTCTCAGTTTTGTAAATGACAAGCTGAAAAGAACAAACAATGTAAACAAATAGAACATTTATTTAAAACAATAATTGTAGGTTCCTTATTGTATCAAATTTTTTGCATTGTTTGATATTTATACCAAAAATAGGAACAAATAATACAAGAATGTATTAAATTCTGTAAATTAAATAACCATTAGGTTAGCTTTTTGTTCTGTTACTTATAGAAGATTATTGTTTGAATTGATTGTTTGAACTTGTTTTGTTTTTGAAAAAAGGGGCAGATAAAATAAGATTTCTTCTTCTTTCTGCCACCTTTCATTTTATGTATTCTTTCATATACTATGAGATATAATTTCTTTTCTTTATCTTTTGGGTAAAGCCCCAAAATTGATTTTGGGGCTTTTAAAATCAATTCTGAATTGCCAGGACTAAGAATCTAGATTATTTAAAAAAGCAATTTTTTTTCCTGCACCCCTATTTAGTGAATTGTGCTACTTTTACCTTTTAACTACCGGCAGTTTTTTACTAAAGTAAAAGCTAGTAGCTAAATACTAGACAACAGCTAAAAAAAGCTATCTAAAAGTAGCAAAACGCTGGCTAAATGCTAATAAATGCTAAATGCAAGCTTAAATTTAAAAGTAGCAAAAAGTTAATAAAAAGCTAACAGTAGTAAAATTCAATAAATGCTAAAGTGGCACAATGCCAGCTAAAAGCAGCAAAAAGATTACCGTAGTCCAAAGCTAACATAACAAAAGGGTAGCAAAAAGTGAACAATAGTAAAAGGCTGGCTAAAAGCTAAAAGTGCAAAAGAAGACAAATCTAGCACATGAATGCTAAAACTGATTTTTAAGATTAATTTTTTTATTTATTGTTTATACGAGTAAATATTTGTAAATAAAGTTAAATGTTTTGTAAAGTCACAGCAAACATTTCCTGAATGAGCCGAAGGTTTTATTCTGTGAAACGATGTAAAAAATATTTAGGCTGAAATGAATTTATTAAATCACTAAATGTGAATCCTGAATCTGCAGGGTTAGTAAAACATAAAAGATTAAACCATTTTTGTCTTGTTTGTTTGTTTGTTTTCGGCCATCTTGAATTGACATGTAACCAGTTGTAGACGAACATTACTTTGAGTTCCAATAAAATGTGTTCAGCGGTTCACGAGATATTTTGCTAACAGACAGACATACATTTAACTGCCTCCTGGTAGTGGAAGATAAAAATAACTGAACAGAGTTTTTATTTGTAGTCTGTATTTGTTGGTAAATCCAGGTTGTTCAGCTTCTTTTCCTCTCAGTCCAGAAAATGTAGCCGAAACAACAATCTGCTCGCTGCTCTGGAGCCTCGGCTCATGTGAAGCTTTAAACCTCATATTTAAACAGATATTAAACTCGTACGTCTGTTACATTGAGTCATGTGAATTTATTTACATTTCATGCATTTAGATATGGTTCTCTCTGAATTCCACCTCCTCTGAGAGCCTCGGTGTCCTGCTCGAAGGCACGTGGGCAGTTCAGTGGGGAGTTCCCTGAGTCTCTTAAAACCAGGACAAACATTTTGACTATGGAGGGGGATCGTTTGAACCACGTGAGCAAAGTGAGCCTTCAGAAACTCAGCGTTTCATCTGCTTCTCTTAGACACGACGGCGGACACGGCGCTGTCTCTGGACGGTACCGGCCGCCTGGACTACGTCCTGAAGGAGGGTCCCAAACGAGACGTCCTGCTGAGGCGGTCTCTGCAGGGCGCGACGCCCGACATCCTCAGACCCGGCAGCTTGGAGGTCAAGTTCAGGACACGAGGCAAGAGCGGCACGCTGCTGCACGTCCAGGAGAGCAGCAACTACACCACGGTGAAGGTGAGACGCCGCAGACATCTCACCTTCGACTAACAGTGATCCTGTACACGTGCTTTAGTTCTGTCATATTACAATGACTTAATGTCCCATGCTAGTGTCATATCAGTCTGCAGAACAATGCTGCGGCCCCATATCTAACAGAATTACTTTAATCCTGACATTATATTTACACAACTGTCTGCGTCCAACTGCACCAAAAAACAAGACGGCGTTAAAATCCCGACAGCCTTGTATTTAAACTTCAGCGTAATCAAAGAGATGCAAGCACAGGAAGTGGGTCGAATCCAGAACCTCAAAACAAAACCTTCAAGATCAGAGATTAGAAATTTTACAGTAGAACGCTACACGCTGAGATCTTAAAAAGTAAAAAATAGCGGATGTGCTGATAGTCATCTGTGCTTTGAAGAAAACTGTGTTCCTCCAGATGTGCTGCGCTGCGTTCATCATAACGGAACATCAGTGTACATATTGGACCATTGATATAAGATGTAATATCAGGTTTAACAGACTGTCCTGGTATGCTTTGTTACCAGAATAAGTTTCACAATAAAAGCTTTCCAGATTCAGATTTTAATCTGAGCATTGATTGGAGGAACTGGAACAATACGCCATCATTACACTTATCTTCTGCAGATAAAAACTGGCAGGTTCAAGAGATATTTCATCAAAAATAGAACGTTTGTTCATGTGAAAGTGCATTTATCCAGAAATGTCACCACCACACATTCCTCCACTAACAGTTTTGTTGTACGTGTTTGTGTTTTAACGTACAAAATGGTAAAAATCCTGGACAACCAGGCGTTAAAAATCAATCAGTCAAACTTTATTACCAAGTGCTTCAAAGTACAAACATTAAAATAAGTATACAATCAATTAAACAAAAGATTCACAGAAGGGCAATAAAATACCAGAGGGCTGCTAGGTATGAAAAGCCTGCCAGAGTAAAAGTATTTAAAGGTTGGATTTAAAATGACCCAGCTGGATGGAGCCGAAGACCAAAAGAAGCTGGATCCAGTGATACCCAACATTTGTATTTAAACCTTAGAAAATGAATAAAATGTATTAAATATCCTTAAAATCATGTCACGCTTATGAAAATCTACTAAATATGGTGAGGCAAGGCTGTTAAAAGCTTTAAAAACAAACAAGTTTAAAATCAATTTGAAAATAGACTGGTAATGGAGACTAAAACAGGTGATGTGCTGGAAGTAGGGGTGTAACGAGATCTCGTTGTACGAGATCTCGCGATATTAAACTCCCGCGATATCTCTCGTTGAGAGGTAACGTTGTCTCGCGAGTCGCTAATGCTAGCGCTAGCAGAGCCCCTAGCAAGTCAGCGTCACGGACAGCATGGCTTCGCCGGATGAAGTTGCTATAGAAGACGCCCCAACTACTGATGGAGGGTCCCGGTGCCGCAGACGCCTCTACATTGATGGAGGGTCCCGGCGCTGCCGACGCTGCCCCGAATGTAAAGACACACTTGTGTAAACACCGGTGTGACCGGCGTTGCCAGATAGAGTCCCACCCACCCAAAGCACTCTTTACCCGCAAAAGTCAGAAGGAAAATCGCGGTGAACCGCCCAATCTGGCAACACTGGTGAGTGACGGCTGCAGATTCAGTGCTGATGCGGATATTTATGTTCAATTTTTGGAAAGTCCTGCGTGAATATCTATTTTTTTAAACAAAGTTGAACGTTCTAAGGTCTAAGGAGATTCAATCAGTAAAATGAAGACATCAGTTGAGTTTGTAATACATGTTAAAACAGAATAAAAGCCTTTTTGCGGCATAAAACCGATCTTTGAAGTTTTCTTGAACTAATATTAAAATCTCGTCTCGTTCTCGCGAACTCTGTAATTTGTCTCGTCTCGTCTCGAGAGTTTTGTGTATCGTTACACCCCTAGCTGGAAGTGTTGGTTAAGACAAGTCGCAGCATTTTAGACAAGTTGAAGACAGCCGGGGAAGGTTTATGAAGTTCCAGCATTCAGTGTTGCAGTAATCAAACTTGGAGCTGATGAAAGCCTGAATGTCCTTTTTCAGGTCAGGTGGATTTACAAAATTCTTGACTCGGCTAGAAGACATAACTTAAAGAAGCTGGTCTTAACTACAGAGGCTATTTAAAAAAAAATCAAATGTCAGGTTCTTATCAAAATTCACTCTAAATTTTTAACTGTGGTTTTAAACATGGACGCCAGTTCACCAAAGTTACATGAACCAGCATCACCAGAAACAGATGCATTTGGACTTTTGTTTATTTAAAAGTGAGAAGTTTAGTTTAAGCCACTGTTTGTATCAGAAATATAATCAAGAAAATAAGTTTGAAAGTTTAAATCTGTAAGTCATCTGCATAACTATGAAAAGACAAAATTATGCTTGGCTATAACTTGGCATATAGAGAAAAGGTGAGGACCGTGAGCGTAGCCCTGTGGTACACCGAGAGAGAGAGGGAGAGAGGGAGGGAGAGAGAGAGAGAGAGAGAGAGAGAGAGAGAGAGAGAGAAAGATTTCCAATCAAGTTCAGAGACAAGAACAGACTAATACAGACTTTAAAGGAGAAATGAAAAGTGTTTTTAAGCTAATAGTAGTCTAATGAAAAGCATAAAATAAGCTTGTTGAGAAATTTTCACAAGTCAAAAATGTCATCCTAACTCAAATTTAGACTTTGCAAAGTGAAAAAATTCTCATCTGGTGTTTTTGACCCCCCTCCTCCTGCCTGCTCTCCGTCCCCTGAATATGACGTAGGCAGTGCAACGAGTCGTCCCTCATACAGTAATATTAGTGTGTGTATCTAGTTGTGGACAAAAAGGTTTCAGTGTGTAGCAATTATGGATGCAGCAAAAAAAATCTATTTTTTAAAGAATCAAGATTCTTAGTCCTGGCGATTCAGAATCTATTCTAAAAGCCCCAAAATCGATTTTAAAACTTTTTTTAAAATTTTATATTGTATTTTTACCGCTCCTGTGCATTCGGCCGCTGTAGAATTTTGGCCGTGTAGGGCCACCGTAGTTAGTTAGCCAGGCAGCTCCCTGCTAGCAAGGAGGGAGACAGCATGTTTCAACTTGCTCCTTCATCTTTAAAAATCATTTTAGATCCTACTATGTTCTGGGGAAGACAGAGCTTAACAAGACATTGGTAACTGTTTCAGGACATTTTCAACACCCCCACTTCCACGTTAGCATACGGCGCTAGCATGCTAACGTTAGCATACGGCGCTAGCATGCTAACGTTAGCATGCGGCGGCTAACGCACGGCTATTCGTATTTCCAGGATAGAAATGCCCATTAATGCACTAAATCACCAAACTGTTTTTGACAAACTAAAGTGATATCCTTCAGATTCAAAAAAGTCTTCTGCTTCCATTTTAAATGACAGACAAGAGGACAGTAATGATGGGTTTATAGCTTCAGTGTTATTGTAAGATAGCAAAGGAGGTCTTAATTGTGTCATAAAAGTGCGTCCAGAAAATTACTACAGAAATCACTGTACTTCGGCATGTAGCAGGAAAAATGTAAAAAACTATTTCTTTAAGCTACTGACTTGAAAAAAGCATACTAAGTATGTTTATGTGTGTTGTTTACTATATGAAATTCTTGTTATATCGATTTTTTCAGATTTGATTACATTTCTCCTTTAAGCAATGGAAGTTACAGTCTTGTGGTAGCATAATAAAGTGAGCCCTTCACCTTTTCTCATCATCAGATAGATCAGTGGAGACATTATGTTCTCTAAAAACCTGTGTAAGGAGAGTCTAGCCAGGATGTGTGGGAAAAGAGGAAAAAGAAAAATGGTGCATGGCTGTAACTAATTCTGATGGCAGCATACAAAGAGAGAAAAGGAGAGGCTCGAGAATGGAGCCCTGGGGTACATCACAAGACAGAAGCATCTAGAGGTTTTTAGAGTCAGAGTCAGAGAGTCTTTATTGTCATTTGCACCGCATGTAGTACATGTAATGAAATGAGATTATGTACACAGGGTCCCAGTTACATCCAACAACAAAATGTAAGAGAAAAACAGTAATAACATCTAGAATATGAACTAAGAAAAACATCCAACTAGAAATACACTAAGCCCTAGAGTAATAGAAAAACATAATTATAAACAGCAGCACGAACATGAGTCTTTATGAGCAGATGGTCACAGATGAACACAGCAACAAGAAAACAGATCAGCATCAGCATGATGTGACATTTCACAGTGATCACTCTTATTATTCATTCATGAGTCTGTTTCAATTAGTCATATGAGTCCTTCAGTCAGAAATACTGTACCTTCACTTAAAATCCTTCTTTGTGTCTTTAACATGTCAACATATATTATTTATCCCTCTATAATTATAGGCTCATCACCACTTATATTCTCGTATAAACTGTAAAATGTAAAAACAGAACCCCACGTTTTTCTTACTCTGCCACCTTTCATTTTAGTCCCGCTCAGCCCCCGCCCCCCCCCTGCTCCTGGACAGCTGCCCGAGGAGGCCTTCGCTCATCGTCTTTTTTACGTTTCCTTTCAGACAGCCTCCGTTCTCGGCACTGACCTCCACTTCCCGCTGCAGAATGAAGCTTCCTCTCCCTTGATTTGGTTTTCAGTTTCTGAGCAGCTTCTGGCGCTCATCAAATCACCATCTCGATTTCCTTAACAGTTCATAGACGTGTCATAAGACCCTTGACAGAAAGAAAAGATTGGTGTGGGAATACACGCAGTGTGTGTATATATGTTAGGAGAACTATATAAAAGAACGAGATGCTTAAGAGATAAAACTTGTGATCGATTCTCCAGATTTACAGGTCTACATTTTTTTGGCTTGAGGAACTTTTCCCATTTTAAATCAATTTCCTCCGGAAGCTACTTATCATTGCTGACTTTTAGGTTCTTTGTAAAGGGAGGAGAACAAGATTACTTTTCCATCGAAGTGGGGAGAACACGAGATTACCATACACTGTAAAAGCCACAGAGCTGTGGCTCACGCCAAACGCAGATTTATTCTTCTCCTCACTGAAAAGATCCAAAAGATTTTGTTTTTGTCCAAATTAGTTGTTCAACGAAACACAGAAGTGGAGGGAGGATGATGAAGTTCAGTTTGTCCCGACGGGAGGAAAATTTATGAGCTTCAAGCTGCATTTTTGTCTCTGACCTTTGACCCCTGAAAGCAATGCGGTGGTAGTTTGGTGGGGAATCTGAGAACACGTCCTCCTGTCGGCCATGATTAACGACAATATAATTTATTGCTTTAATCTGAAAAGCTGAAATTTTGGTCTTTGTTTACGAAACTTGAAATGAGGAACTGATTTGAGCTCAGGGCTCGTGATGATGCTGGACGCCCCGAGTCTTAGACGAGTGACTTCAACTCAAACACGTCAAAAAACCGTTCTATTTTTATTCATGCAAGTTTCATCTTTGCAGTTTTTCCTGCTGACAAACACATTTGACCACTTTACATAACCTGCTGGGCAAAAGGTGAAAAGCATTGTTTCCAGAAGCAGTTTGAGACGTTTCGCCCTCTGCCAGGGCTGAGAACTAAAACTCTTGGTTTTGGTTTGACGTCAGCTGTTATTTACTTGTAGGTTGGCTCATCGTTAGAAAGTAAACAAATTGTACCAATTATAAAAACCCTTTTGGCAGGAGGAGTTCAAGATTATGAAGCCAAGTATAAGTCAGATTTAAAGACCGTGTAAAGTGAATTTCAATATTTTCTTAAATAAACATTATAAATGTCATAATTGTAATGTTGTAAATGAGTAAAAAGTCTCAAAATTGTAGCTCAATTAATTTTGGAGTTATAGATGAAACTGTGTATAAAGATATGTCTGTTTCAGGATTTTTTAGGCGTGGTTTAAACGGGACCGCGTTTCGTCACGCGGTCCTCATTAGTATAGCCCCACCCCCTGCAGCTCCAGTCATATAAATTGTTCTTCGCATGGGTGGAGCCGTTCACTCGCGAATCGCAGATAGCATCAGATAGCAATAGCATAGATATTTTGTTCATTGTTAGCTAGCTAATCAATTATGCCTCGTTCGTGCATCTTCCCTGGATGTCGCAATGGTCAGGGCACCCGTACAAATCATAACGTGGTTTTATACCAAGTATCTGTAATGCCTGGATAGGTCAATGGATAAAGCGCTTGCCTTCCGTCCCAAACCCCACGGGTTCAATTCCCGCATGGTACAACTCTTTTTTTAATTTTTTTTATTCATTCCAGATTAAAAACACACAAGAAAACTATTTACAAAAACAGCGTAACTCTTGGAAAAAGTAGCTGCTGTTACAGACAGAACTCAGATAAAAACAGAGCAGGTTTACTGGCTCTGCTGTCTGCCTCTCCACACAGTCAGCTCAGGGCAGGGGCAGGACACGAGCGCAGCTGCGCTGAAACCACGCCCACGCACTGACACGCCCCCAGCGTTCCAGGGCAAGGCAAAATCATGTTTTTTCATGATTTTTGAGACTTAATTTTATAAGGTAAACAATGTTTTTAATCAGTCAGATTTATATGGGTGATTAATAACACATATTTATGCCATGTGACAAACTAAAAACACACATTTAATTTCACTTTACACGGTCTTTAAAACCTGCAGGAAGTCCGTCGACCAAAGAAGATTGACAAAACTGGTTAACTGCAGTAAAAGAACAAGAAAGATTTGGCTGGATGTCCTTCCTGACAACATTTAGATCCAAACCCCTCAGGCCCACAAGCCCACGGCTCTGACCATCGAGACACTGTAGCCCTGTTGAGGACCAAGACAACTGTGAAACCTTCGTTTCTCTTCATGTTAGACGATGGCATCGTCTTGTTCCCACGTTTCCCTCTTCAGGTCTCCACAGCGAGTCGTCTTCGTCTGTCCTCACTCCATCTACCATCATGTCCTCTCTAACTGCATCCATATGTCTCCTCTTTGTCTTTTTCCTAGCAGCTGCATTTCTAACATCCTTCTCCAATATACCCACTGTCCCTCCTCTGGACATGTCCTAAGATTAAATATTGTCATCTCCTGTTTAACTAAACTGTAAATATGGTGCTGTTTTATGGTTTTGAAACAAACTCAAGTTGTCAAACTCAAAAAGAGGAGTGTTCAGACATCGTGATTCCTGAACATCATAATCAGGATGTACGGGATGCCGTTTTTTAAAACAAACAGGATGGGACATATCATATTATCCTATGGTCTGTTTGTCTTTTTGTGGACAATTTCTTGATAACCCCTTAACTCAGAAAATTAAAACGGCACCGCTGGACATCTCATGGGTCAAAGATGATCGTTGGTTTCAAAGTTGACCAGCTTGACCTCCCAGTAACATCAAAATGTCAAACATTGAATCCGTTGTTCCCTAGATTGTCTCTTTAATCTGTCCATCCATGTGACAGTCCACAGTAAGTTGTCCACAGTGTAACTTCACAAACATTTAGGACAGAAAAAGTCATCAGAGCCTGTCTCCACATAAGATCTTGTTTATATTACGACCACTTCCACCAAAGAAATCTTGAGTGGATCTGCTTCTGGTGAAGTCTATGAGTACGATCATAAAATGTTTTGGCTCGGCTGGTGGTCATCAACAGGTGAGAGCTTCACCTGATAGCTTTCATGTTCTTTAACTGAACTCTTCGTCCATCTACACCACGGACGTCGTCATCATCGGTCAAACTGACCTTTGACCCCTCCACCATCATGTACAACCCTAATAGATGCACAGATTCAGGACTGTTGTGTGAGGGAATTTTTAATTTAAGTTTTATTCATTTTACATATTTAAGAAAAACAACATAAAAGATAATGGGAAAAAAAAACATTTCATAAATATGAGAAAAAAAATCAAAATACATAGAATGAAAGGTGGCAGAAAGAAGAAAATTTTCTTATTTTGTCTGCCCCTTTTTTCCCCCCAAAAAACAACAATTTTTTTTTTTTTACAAACAATCAATTCAAACAATTAACTACCAAAAACAACAGATCAATTTAGTAACATTTCACACTCAATAATCAACAAATAGATTAGGATGCATTACTTGAATCTTTAGTATTTTGCTAGCAATTTAGACTTGATAATTTTTTTGAATTTCATCACAGAGTTTACATCTTTAACATCTTTTTCCAAAACATTCCACAATTCCACTCCCTTATTCGAAATAAAACGTCCCTTCAAACTAGTCCTATATCTAGGTTTAACAAACATTTCAGTTCCTTTTAAACTGTAACGGCTTTCTCTCTTTATGAAAAACATTTGAACATTTGTGGGTAGCACATTCTTATGAGCCTTATGCATTACTAACAAAATATTGTAATCTACCAATTCATGAAATTTCAATAATTTGAGTTGTTTAAATAATACATTTGATGGATGACGATAAGGCTTTCTAGCAATAATTCTCACCGCTCTTTTCTGCAAAATAAAAATAGAATTTGTTATAGTTGTACAGGCTTTACCCCAAACCTCCACACAATAAATTAAATGTGGAACAAAAATTGAGTTATATAGCAAATAAAGAGCCCTATCATTTAACAAATTTTTAAGTTTATGGAATTCATGTTTGGAGGTTTTTATTTATTTATTTATTTTTATTAGAATTTGCTTTGGGTTTGTTTCAGATGTAATGGACACAGGGATGAAGAGACAAAGTAGAAAACAAAGGCAGAAAAGTGAGAGAAGGGTTAAAAGGGCCAGAAGGAGATAGGAGTAGAGGAGAGAGAGAGAGGTATAAAGAGAACACACATCAACATCATTGAAGTCTGCCTCTAGAACTGCAGTGATGTAAAAAAAAAAGAAGACAAAACCGAGAAACCACAACAACAAACATAACATCATTAGAAAGTATTTTATATGGTACATGGTGATACAAGATGTATTTAGTAGCCACCACAACCCAACTGAGTGTGTATCTGATAAACACCTGGATCTAAACACCTGTGTGAGCAGCTTGTCACTATAAGATTTATCCATAAGAATGTTCAATAGTGGATGTGGGGACCCACAGACCCGCCCCCACAGGACACGATGGTAACACAGGGAGGGCCGGAGCCACAGACACACAGGGGTCC
>JBBPBX010019187.1:8008-18683 GCA_038048925.1 Garcialebias charrua
CCCTCATTCGTGAACAAGACCCCGAGATACTTAAACTCCTCCACTTGGGGCAGGACCTCCTCCCCGACCCGGAGAGGGCATGCTACCCTTTTCCGGCTCAAGACCATGGCCTCGGATTTGGAGGAACTGATCCTCATCCCGGCCGCATCACATTCAGCTGCAAACCGCTCCAGCGAAAGCTGTAGATCACGATCTGATGAAGCCAATAGGACCACATCATCTGCAAAAAACAGAGAAGTGATTCTAAGGCCACCAAAACGGATCCTCTCAACACCTTGGCTGCGCCTAGAAATTCTGTCCATAAAAGTTATGAACAGAATCGGTGACAAAGGGCAACCTTGGCGGAGTCCAACTCTCACCGGAAACGAGCCTGACTTACTGCCAGCAATGCGGACCAAGCTCTGACACCGGTCGTACAGGGACCTAACAGCCCATATCAAAGGGCCTGGTACCCCATACTCCCGGAGTACCCCCCACAGAACCCCCCGAGGGACGCGGTCGAATGCCTTCTCCAAGTCCACAAAGCACATGTAAACTGGTTGGGCAAACTCCCACGCACCCTCCAGGACCCTGCTGAGGGTGTAGAGCTGGTCTAGTGTTCCACGACCAGGACGAAAACCACATTGCTCCTCCTGAATCCGAGGTTCGACTATCCGACGGACCCTCCTCTCCAGAACCCCTGAATAGACCTTACCAGGGAGGCTTAAGAGTGTGATCCCCTATAGTTGGAACACACCCTACGGTCCCCCTTTTTGAATAGGGGAACCACCACCCCAGTCTGCCAATCCAAGGGAACTGCCCCCGATGTCCACGCGATATTGCAGAGTCGCGTAAGCCAACACAACCCCACAACATCCAGAGCCCTAAGGAACTCAGGACGAATCTCATCCACCCCCGGAGCCCTGCCACCACGGAGCTTTTTAACCACCTTGGCGACCTCAGCACCAGAGATTGGAGAGCCCGACCCAAAATCCCCAGGCTCCGCTTCCTCAGTGGAAGACGTGCCAGTAGGATTGAGGAGGTCTTCGAAGTATTCCGCCCACCGACTCACAACATCCCGAGTTGAGGTCAACAGCACGCCATCCCCACCATAAATGGTGTTGGTCGCGTACCGCTTTCCCCCCCTGAGACGCCGGATGGTGGACCAGAATCGCCTCGAAGCCGTACGGAAGTCATTCTCCATGGCCTCTCCGAACTCCTCCCACGCCCGAGTTTTTGCCTCAGCAACCACCCGAGCCGCATGCCGCTTGGACTGCCGGTACCTATCTGCTGCTTCCGGGGTCCCACAGGCCAAAAAGGCCCAATAGGACTCCTTCTTCAGCTTGACAGCATCCCTCACCGCCGGTGTCCACCACCGGGTTCGAGGGTTGCCACCACGACAGGCACCAACAACCTTGCGGCCACAACTCCGATAAGCTGCCTCGACAATAGAGGCGCGGAACATGGCCCACTCGGGCTCAATGTCCCCCGCCTCCCTCGGAACGTGTTCAAAGCTCTCCCGGAGGTGGGAGTTAAAGCTCCGTCTTACGGGAGACTCTGCCAGACGTTCCCAGCAGACCCTCACAATACGTTTGGGCCTGCCAGGTCTGACCGGCATCCTCCCCCACCATCGGAGCCAACTCATCACCAGGTAGTGGTCAGTTGACAGCTCCGCCCCTCTCTTCACCCGAGTGTCCAAGACATGCGGCCGCAGATCAGATGAGACGACAACAAAGTCGATCATCGAGCTGCGACCTAGGGTGTCCTGGTGCCAAGAGCACATATGGACACCCTTATGCCTGAACATGGTGTTCGTTATGGACAATCCATGACGAGCACAGAAGTCCAACAACAGAACACCACTCGGGTTCAGATCAGGGGGGCCGTTCCTCCCAACCACACCCCTCCAGGTCTCACTGTCATTGCCCACGTGAGCGTTGAAGTCCCCCAGCAGAACAAGGGAGTCCCCAGGAGGCGCACCCTCCAATACCCCCTCCAAGGACTCCAAAAAGGGTGGGTAATCTGTGTTACAGTTTGGCGCATAGGCACAAACAACAGTCAGAGCCTGTCTCCCCACACATAGGCGAAGGGAGGCTACCGGGCGGCCGTGGCGTAGTGGTAAGGGCAGTCGTCTCCCGATCGGAAAGTTGGCGGTTCGACTCCTGGGACCCGCACCATGTGTCGTTGTGTCCTTGGGCAAGACACTTAACCCTGAGTTGCTCCCGGTAGGACTGGAAAGCACCTTGCATGGTAGTCTGCCGCCACTGGTTTATGAATGTGTGTAGCATTCAATATATGTGTAGCACTTTGAGATTTTCAGTAATGAAAAGTGCGTTATAAATTGAATTAATTATTATTATTATTATTACCCTCTCGTTCACCGGAGTGAACCCCAACGTACAGGCACCAAGATGGGGGGCAACGAGTATGCCCACTCCTGCTCGGCGCCTCTCACCAGGGGCAACTCCAGAGTGGAAGAGTGTCCAACCCCTCTCAAGGAAACTGGTTCCAGAGCCAGAGCCATGCGTTGAGGTGAGTCCGACTATTTCTAGCCGGAACCTCTCAACCTCACACACTAGCTCAGGCTCCTTCCCCACCAGAGAGGTGACATTCCATGTCCCAATGGCCAGCTTCTGTAGCCGAGGATCAGACCGCCAGGGTCCCCGCCCTCGGCCACCACCCATTCCACAATGCACCCGACCCCTTTGGCCCCTCCCACAGGTGGTGAGCCCATGGGAAGGGGGACCCACGTCTCCTCTTCGGGCTGTGCCCGGCCGAGCTCCATGGGTAAAAGCCCGGCCACCAGGCGCTCGCCAACGTGCCCCTCCTCCGGGCCTGGCTCCAGAGTGGGGCCCCGGTGACCCGCGTCCGGGCGAGGGAACATTGTTTCCATCCATCTTTTTCATCATAAGGGGTCTTTGGGCTGCACTTTGTCTGGTCCCTCACCTAGGACCTGTCTGCCTTGGGTGACCCTACTAGGGGCATGAAGCCCCTGACAGCATAGCTCCTAGGATCATTGGGACACTCAAACCCCTCCACCACGGTAAGGTGGCAGCCCAGGGAGGGGACCTGCAAAATAAAAACAGTTATTCTTTTGGAACTCTTTTTTTTCTTCCATTTATAGATGGCCTCCCTTCATACCTTATAGCCATCCTCTCACTCCAATATATATATATATATATATATATATATAGATGGCCTCCCTTCACACCTTTTAGCCATCCTCTCACTCCAATATTATTATTTTTTTTTCCATTTATAGATGGCCTCCCTTCACACCTTTTAGCCATCCTCTCACTCCAATATATTTTTTTTTTAAGAGAGAAAGAAAGAAAAGAGAAAGTAAGACAACAAATCAACAATTATCAACCAAAAGAGCACAAGGCAAACACACCCAACCTCCGTCCACAATCCTGCAAAGCACATGACAGAACACAACAATGGAACATACATGCATAAAGACTAATAATATTCATGAGCTTGCAGTAGAATTCTATAAATACACATACCCATACCTACAAATATATATATAGTATACATACATATACTTTTATATTCATTCATATACCCATCTACATATCTGCATATATCTATATATACATCCCTGCATCCATTTGTGTGTGGTTGTGAGCATGCATAAGTGAATAAGGTTCCTCCAATAGAACATTTAGTAGCGACTGTGAAGCATCAGAGATCCGTCCCCCCAAAGCCCGAGGCAGACGAAGGGGCGATCAAAGCCCAAGACCCCAGGAAGGATCCCGAGCCCAGAGTCCCCAGGACCACCCGAACAGGACGAGCCACTAGCCCACTCCCCAGATCCTACCAAGGGGAAGAACTGGACGAACCCCACCAACGACCACATACAATGACCCCCCGGTGTCACCCACGACAAATTCATAGGCCCCCGCCGGAGCCCGCTGCCCCAACGTAGCCCCAGGACCGGTCATCGAGGCCCGGGCACCGGGGACGCCCACCCCTCAGGTCCAGACCCGACCGGACCAGAGGACACGAGCCCCACCAGGCAGCCACCAGGCCGAGCCGACAAACGCCCAAGCGCCCAGCCCCAGATAGGGAGGGCCCCAAGCACGCCCGTAGGCAAGGAACACCCACCAGGGGGCCACGTGGCAGGAGCGCGACACTAAGTAGCCACAGAAGTATCAGAGAGGGGGCAGACCAAGTCCCAGCCTGACACTTAAACATTCATACACAGACATATTCATTCAGACCCACCCTCATCCTCACCCTCAGTTGCAGAAAGACAAACAATAACGACACGTTCCATTCATAATCCCGATGCACACTCTATACCCCCTAGGTCCAAGACATGTACCTGCCCCCTACATGGGGCAGCCCACATCCAAACCCAGGAAGTAGCCCATTCATTCTGGGGTGGAGAGTAGCAGACATCCAAGATTCGGCCCACCCCTCGCCCTGCCGACAGGACAGGACACCCGAGTCCAAGCAGCCCCAGAGGGAGCGCACAGTCAGCCCCGCCCACTGCGAACCCCCAGGTCCCGAACCTCCCACATCCCAGGACAACCCCTGACAGCCCACCCCCAGAATGTCCACCAGGCAACCAGGGGGGTAAGAGAAAAATAAATAAATAATATATATAAATATAAATAAATACATAAATAAATAAATTGAAATTAACAAATCAAGACCCCGACACACACACCCCCGTCCCCAAATGCACTGTTGGTGAGTGTTGTTGTAAAGTGTACTTAAAAAGGAAAGAGCAAGAGCAAAGGCTGGCATTATACCAGTTTCCCCTCCACTCCAACTCTAACCCAGGCCCTAACTGTCTAAATGCATATTGTTGAGTGAGCTTAGGCATGGGGGCGAGAGTGATGTCATCCCGCCACCCATAACCATAGTGCTCATTCTATTCCCTATATGTGACTTTTATGAGGATGTTTATGAATGACTGTCTAAAGTGTATATAAAATTGAGTCCCAGGTGGTTCTGAACAACAGAGATGTAAAACCGTTGTAGCACACCCGAGACCCAAATTCCCTACATGTATTAATTTAAGATGAAGAGGGCGGAGGTGCGTGGTGAGGGATGGGGAGAAAATATCTGCAGGAACAATGCTCCCGCAACGAGTCAGCTCCCCCGCTGACCCTGCGTACCCCCCCCCCAGTTCGCCAAGGTCCACCCAAGGAGCGAGGCAAAAGAAACACCTCTCCGACCGCCAGGTCATTGGGTCAAGACCAGAGAGGGACACGGTCCCGAGGGCCGCCAACAGCAGAACCAACAGCCCACACCCACCAGGGCCCGCCACGACCCCTGCGAACCGCAGTCAGCCCGCCGCCCAAGAAGACACAATATCCCACATGGACGACATGGCCAAGAGCGCCCGCCCAACCGCCGACAGAGCCAGGAAGCACAGAGAACAGGCCCCAACCAGGGCCCGCACACCGGGCAAGCATAGTCCAAGACCATCATCAAGGACATCCACCTAGTCCCCACCCCAGAAGAAATACTACACCCACCCTTCATATTAACAACTTTCAGAACACATAACACATTAGACACCCAGGCTGGGTTTACCTGCCCCCTCCCATTGGTCACCAGTCACGCCCCCAGACACCCAACCCCCAGCACATGAACCCCCAACCCACCAGCGAGCCGAGGGCCCCCGGCCAGAGTCGGGCACCAGAGCGCCAGCCAGCCCATGGCCCGGCGACCCGCCCGCCAGAGCCCAAGACCCCCGATCCCCACCAGGTCCAATCCCGGGGACGACACGCCCCCAGAGTCCCAAGCTCCCGGCGCCCGCCCCGAAACCACCCCAGCACAGCCGGGTCACCGATCGGTGACCCATGACCGCCGTCACCGACAATGTGATGACACCACATAAGTCTACATGATCTCAAAGTGGAGAGGAAATTTCAAAATGTCTGCAGTGTGGAAGGTTTTTTTTTTCATCGAGGATGTCGATTCCGAAGATTTTATTTTTGGACTACGGTGAGCCTCGCTACATCATCCCCAGTCAGATATTTTTCCGACGTAACCTTGCCAGAGTTACAAGCCGTTATTTATAACGTCATGGAGAAGCTAATAACCGATAGCTGATTTGGGTGAGTTTTACCACAGATATTTGGACGTCAAGTGTTAGCCCCGTTAGCATGATTAGTCTTACGGAACAATGGATAGATAAAAACTTTGAACTTAAAAGGCTGTCCTTGCACAGGAGTGCAGAGGATCCCACACTACAGCTTGGAACCTGGAACAAGCCTCCACAAGTGAAAAAGCATTGCAGATGACTACCGGTAATGTTAATAAATAACATTTAACACTTTTCATTTAATATAAGTTAAAGTGCTATGCATATCATATGACTGTTACTGAATATATGTCAGGTCTTACAGCTGTTACACAATTTTTGTAACAAATAAGCCTAAATTAGAGCGCTATGTTCTGACACAGGAAAGTATACATAAAATATCGGTATCGGTTATAGGCCAAACAAGTTTTAACATATCGGCATATCGGATATCAGCCAAACATCCAATATCGTGCATCCCTAAAATCAGGTATTGTTCAAAAAGACTTATGGAAGAGAGACATTGGTATAAGAAGAGGTCGATAGTTACGTGTCACACCTGCACCAAATATTAAAAAATACACTGTCATAATAATAGTGAGTGCAATATCAATATCACAAAGACTGCTTGTACTATACCATATTCTACATGCTCATAGTATAGTTGATAAAGGTTTAAGAAAACAAACTTCTGTTCTGTAGTAGAAGATGGTGAGCATCTCGTCCAGTTCAAAACGTGGAAAGCCACGCTCTTCATTTCTTCACTGGGAAAGCAAAATGTCTTCTGCTACAGAACTTGTCTTTTTTTTTCTCACTTTAGTTCACCAGTGAATAATACATAAATTAAGAATATCAAACCAAAACAGCTGACTTCATTACTTTATCTCAACTGAGGAAGAGCAGCTAAATTTGAATTGTGTTTTCCTATCTAGAGTTACTTGGTTCACATTTAAATAGTGTCAAAGTTTACAATTGTGTATTGGATTTTCTTATTAAACACAATCAAATCAATTAGAAAGTAAAGCATGAACATTCAAACTAGTTGCAGTCTAACTTGATTACAAGTACAGTCAGTAAATACTGTATATTGGAAAAAAAAATCCCTCCAGAAAACCATTAACCTACAGCACAATCTCACCACTTATGTTGATGATGCCTCGTATTTTTAAGTCCAGCTGCCTTCATTTGAACCTGCTAGGATTAAGGTTGTAATTTCTTACAACACACTTTGAAATTAGCAGAAAGACTGAATGGACAGGCTTTAAAAACAATTTATTATAAATTCAGACTAGTGTTATAAAATGTTAATAAAGTATAATTGAAACATAAGATGGGGCTGTAAGTGGTATCTTGTAGTGTGCAGTGCATACCCAAAACACTACACATGCAGAACTAGAGAACATTACATTTCTCAGGTCATCTTGGAGGTCCATAAAGACTGGACAATGGAAGAAATAAACCATCCCCTTATTTACAGACGTGATTGTGACAATGTTTTGATAACTGAGTTCATCTGCCTTTGTGCACGGCAAATGATAACAAGCTAAGATGACTAACTCTGGGTCATTTACATGACATAAACATCGATCTATTCATTTTCTTGAACTGTTTTTTCCTTCTGGGGTGCAGGGGAGCTGGTGCTCATCTCCAGCAGTCATAACATGAGAGGAGGGGGACAACCTGGACAGGTCGCAAGTCCATCACAGGGCCACAAAGAGACAAACAAGACAACCATTCTCACACTCACTCACACCTAGGACATCTTGGAGTTACTAATTAAACCAAGTAACCAACATGTATGTTTTAGTCTATGGGAGGAAACGGGAGAAAACACAAGCATGCCCTAGGACTGGGGTCTGCAACATGTGGCTCTGGAGCCACATGTGGCTCTTTGGCCCCTCTGCAGCGGCTCCAAGTTTTGACAAAAACTAACATAAAACTGAAGTTTACTGGTCGTTGTACTAACAACAAGAAATGGCTAGTTTTTGCAGTTTTCCAGTCGTTTATTTTGCCAATATGTGAATAATAATACTAACACAAGGAGTAAAACTAGTTAACTACGTCATGCTAGCAGTTTGTTAGCCACTTCTTTTAGCTCCCTTCCAGTTTTACGGTGTGACAATTTTCTCAAATCCACCAAATGTTTTCAGGCAAGTTGCTGAGAAGAAATATGGTGAGTCAACTTGATAATAAAAATTAAAGGAAAAAAAAAGTTAAAGCAAATGGAAGTATTTATTAAAATTTTAAAAATCAATTACATATCCAACAAACTGGCCTCATTTTAATTTTATTACTTCATAATAGGATACTTTATGAACTGTTTTCACATTTAAATAGAAAACTCACACAAGCCTGCATACTTGTGTTGGATTTTGTATAAAATTGGTTTAAAATTTTTTTCATATATATATTAGGGCTGGACGATATAGCCAAAATTTTTATCACGATAT
The DNA here is from genome assembly GCA_038048925.1 of Garcialebias charrua. Lineage (NCBI taxonomy): Eukaryota > Metazoa > Chordata > Actinopteri > Cyprinodontiformes > Rivulidae > Garcialebias > Garcialebias charrua. The sequence continues at coordinate 16,484 of JBBPBX010019187.1, forward strand.
ATGTCTTAATTTCGGTCAATAATGATATAATTCGATATCGATATAAACAATATAAAAGCCTCAAAAAAACTATAAACTATACAAATAAATTGATGTTAACCTTTTATTTGTATTTAGCCTCCAAAAAAAAAATGGAAATCACCGTCAAATAAACATAAAATTCTCAACCCAATAATTCTCAGTCAGGTCATCTGGACAGTTTCTTTTTTATAGAAACGTTTCACCCTCCATCCTCCATCCAGTTTCTATAAAAAAGAAACTGTCCAGATGACCCGACTGAGAATTATTGGCTTTGATACCTGGATTATTGAGCATGAACTTTCTTGCCATAAAATGCTCAACTGTGTCAATATTAATAGTTCACCCGCTAACTTTAAACAACTTTAAAATGTACAGCATTGAAATTCATAGTTAATTAAAACTTCTGGGTGTCATTATTGATGAGAAGCTGACATGGAAATCTCATGTAAATTACTTAAGAATAAAAATAACAAAATCAATTACATTACTGAATAAAGTAAAAGAGTTTTTGAATGACAACGTTTTGAATATATTTTATAATGTAATGATTGTTCCATATTTAATCTATTGTGTTGAAGTTTGGGGAAAAGCATGTAAAACAATTACAAACCCTGTTTTTATTTTACAAAAAAGAGCTATAAGAATTATTAATAGGAAGTGCTATGGTCACCCAACAAATATATTATTTCATCAATTGAAATTATTAAAATTTTATGTTTTGTTTGAACATAGTATTTTACAAGTCATGTATAAAACTCATAAAAATATTACTACCAAATATTCAATTAAAATTTGTTTAAAAAAAGAGAGTCATTATAACCTGAAGGGAATGTAAATGTTTGTAAAACCTCCATTTAGAACTAGTGTGAAAGAGCTGTGTTGTAATTCAGGGAACAGGATTGTGAAGTTGACTTGATATCATCATAAATATTTCTAAAACAATTTATGGTTTAAAAGATGATTAAAGTTGTTGGGAAGGTACAGGTAGTCCCCGACTTACGAGCGCTCTGACCTACGAGGATCCGGACTTACGAGCTGGCAAATTTTTGGAAAAAACGCAAAAAATACCGAGTTTTTCTGTGTTTTTTCACCACAGTTCGTTAGCTAAACATGTGGACACACGTTTCCGATCATTTTTATGCACTCGTAAGCAGTTTTTCGATGAAAAACGAGTGTTTGTAGTCGCGCTAGCAAAACCGTTCCAACTTACGAGCGAAATTCCGGACTTACGAGACACGTGGCGGCCGTTCCAAGTTACGAATTTTCGCTTTACGAGCGCCTCGGAGGAACGGAACTCGCTCGTAAGTCGGGGACTACCTGTATATTGCAGGTGAAGGATACCTGAAGTTTTTTTTTTTTTTTTTTTCAGTTTGGACATTGTTCAAGTGAAGGTTGTTGTTTGTTTGCATTTATTTTGTTTGTTTTTTTAATAAGGGGCAGACATTATAAGACTATTTTCTTCTCTCTGCACCTTTTCATTCAGTGTTTTTTTCTGATGAATTTGTTTTCTTTTGAATAAATGAATTAAAAAACAAAACATGCAGCGCTGGGTGGGGGTTGTTTCAGTACGTCGTAGTTTCAGGGACACGTTGGCTCAAACTTTATTGTGCTTCATCTTCTGACTCTCATCATATTCTATCGAGTGGAAACTCTTCAGATTAAACAAGTTAGATGTTCCCACCGCTAGTTAGAACGACTCCATCACGTTTTGCAGCATAAAGAGAACTCGCTGCAGAAGAAACCTGCAGTTTAACTGATCTTAAAAAGCCGAACCACTTCCACACTGACTAATTAGTCTTTCCTCTCTTATCAGTGATGTCACCTCTTTCTCTTCGCTTGTGAAACTTTGTTCAGTCACATTCTGACGGTCATGGGCACTCGTTTTGAAGCGAAGACTTAATGCTCGTTGGAGCTTAGCTTAGCCTGCTACCGCTAACGCCTGAGTCGAGCGCTGCGTAATATCCACGTCACCACGCACTTACGTTTTTGTGTCACAGCTTTTTCTGTCCGGGTTGAAACTGAAGCAGCCGCTTCAACCCGAACAGAAAAAGAAAAGTGTCAGTGAAACGTTGTAAAATCCTATCAAAATATCAAAAATATGCTTAAAATTCATATTATCGTTATTGAATAAAAGTATATCGCGAGATATATCAATATAAAATTATTGTCCAGCACAAAT
>JBBPBX010019188.1:0-44715 GCA_038048925.1 Garcialebias charrua
CACCTGCCTGAAGACCGCCACCATCATCCCAGTTCCAAAGAGCTCCACAGTGACTGGTCTGAATGACTATAGACCGGTGGCCCTCACCCCGATAGTCGCTAAATGTTTTGAGAAACTGGTCATGTCCCACATCAAGACAACCGTCAACATCAACGAGGACCCTCATCAATATGCATACCGCGAGAACCGATCAACAGAGGACGCCATCTCCTCTTTGGTCCACACTGCTCTCACTCACCTGGATCAGAAGGACTCATACGTGCGCATGCTCTTTGTGGACTTCACATCTGCCTTCAACACCATGATCCCCCAAACTCTGATAGACAAACTATCCACACTTGGACTAAGCCCCTCCATTTGTAACTGGGTACTAGACTTCTTAACAAACAGACCACAGTCCGTGAAGATCCACAACTTCTCCTCCTCCACCATAACCCTCAGCACTGGCTCTCCCCAAGGATGTGTGCTGAGCCCTCTTCTGTTCACTCTGCTCACATATGATTGTACAGCCACACATCCAGGCTGTCATATTGTTAAGTTTGCAGATGATACAGCGGTGGTGGGATGCATCACAAACAATGATGAGTCCAGCTACAGACAGGAGGTGGAACACCTGGAGAGCTGGTGCAAAGAGAATAATCTTCACATGAATGTGAAGAAGACAAAGGAGATGATTGTGGACTTCAGAAGGAACAAACACACCCACACCCCACTGAACATAAGTGGATCTGCAGTGGAAGTGGTCTCCAGCTACAAATACTTGGGTGTACACTTGAATGATAACCTCAGCTGGAGCAACAACACCACCAGCCTGATCAAGAAAGGTCATCAGAGACTCTACTTCCTCAGACGGCTGAGACGAGCTGGTCTGAGCAGCCCAGTTCTCACCTCCTTCTACAGGTGTGCAGTGGAGAGCATCCTGTGCTCCAGCATCAATGTGTGGCATGGAGGCTGCACAGTTGCAGAGAGGAAAGCTCTACAGAGAGTGGTGAAGGCTGCACAGAAGTCTGTTGGAGTCAGTCTCCCCACCATCACAGACATTTACACCTCCAGATGCAGGAAAAGAGCCACCTGCATCATGAAAGACCTCACTCACCCAGCACACTCACTCTTTGCCCCACTCCCCTCAGGACGGAGGTTGAGGAGCATCAAATGTAGAACCACTAGACTGAGGAACAGCTTCTACCCTGAGGCTGTTAGACTCATGAATAAATAAATAATAAGAATAAACACTGCAAAATATCACATCATGCTGATGCTGATCTGTTTTCTTGTTGCTGTGTTCATCTGTGACCATCTGCTCATACAGACTCATGTTCGTGCTGCTGTTTATAATGATGTTTTTCCACTACATTAGGGCTTAGTGTATTACTAGTTGATGTTTCTCTTAGTTAATTCTAGATGTTATTACTGTTTTTCTCTTGCATTTGTTGTTGGATGTAACTGGGACCCCGTGTACATAATCTCGTTTTCATCACATGTACCACATGCGGTGCAAATGACAATAAAGACTCTCTGACTCTGACTCTGATTTTATTTAAGAGCACCTTTCAGGACACCCAAGGACACTTCACAGCAAGAAGCATATCACAGAGATTGTGTAACACCAAACAACAAGCACAGTGCAAACATCAGCAGGAATAAATTGAAATATAAAATAAATAAAGAATATAAAATACAAAATAATATAAAATACATTTAGTAAAGTTATGCTCCTTTTCCACCTGTCGGCACGGGTCGGATGTTACGTCATATGTGCGTCGCAGAGACCCCCTTTCATCCTTCCCCACCGGATATTCCGTGCTGCTCCGCGCCAGATTTCTTGAGATTTTTGGTGTGGTTTCAGAGGGGTACTGAGGCGAGCTCACCCGCTCCGGAAGGAGGAGACTCAAGCTGTTTTCACGGAATTGAGGGAAGCGATCACGGCAGAACTTTACATGAATAACATGATAAAAACTTTTTTTTTTTTATTATAGCAAAGATGGGTCTTCAGCTGAACGTGTCCTTAATAAAATCACGTACTGCTCAAAACTGCAGGATTTTAAAAAGTAGGATCGCCACGAGCAACGCGCGCAGGCGGCTTTATGTCTTTAAAATGTAGCTCAATGAACAGATATAAAAATATATTTCATAGCTGACTTTATAGTACGAGGGCTCCTGAGCTCAACCACGCTTTAATATTGTCACATAGTGGTCAAATCTGCTGCATTTAAAGTAGGTTCGCTTTGACTTCTTCCAAACCTGTGCGTGCACTACGAAAATAAATTATAAAAAATCGAATAATAATTCAAATAACTCAAACGGGTTACAGTCAGTACATGAACATGTTGTGAATAAAATGAGTTAGTTTGAAAAATATCTGCCATGTGGTTTTTGAGGTATTAGCTGATATGTGTTACAAAGTACAAGGGAGAAAAAGATACGAGCTAGCTTGACACATTTACGTCTATAAAACATTGAATATTTATTCAAATAACTCAAACAGGTTACAGTTAGTACATGAACATGTTGTGAATAAAATGAGTTAGTTTGAAAAATATCTGGCCTTTTGGTTTTTGATATAATTGATGATATGTGATACAAAGTACAAGGGAGAAAAAGATAGGAGCTGCTTGACACATTTATGTCTATAAAACATTGAATATTTATTCAAATAACTCAAACAGGTTATAGTTAGTACATGAACAACCTGTGATTACATTCTATTAGTAAAAAAAAAACAGTTTCTGGACTAAATTAACCACATTTTTCTTTTACAGTCACCAGAAGAAAATCACCAGAATTCAACAACCTGTGTCGTCTTCTAGAGGAAGCCGAGAGACACCAGATGGAAATTCGTTACTTCTGTTTGTCACTTCAAACTTTTCCTATTAAACGTTATATTTTCTTAAGTGGTGTTCTGGAACATTCAATTTCCTAAACTTATTTTACAATGTGAAGTGTGTATAGTGTTTAAATCCATACTGGAAGTTAAGAGAACTTTCCATTTGCATTTGACCTTTAAAGAATCATAAGATAAAGATTATTAGAATCTGCTCAACTGTTATTACGTTATAAATTATTTGGTTCTAGGATGAAGTCATACAAAAAAAGTCAAAAATTAAAAGTGGCAACCAAAGTGCTGTACAATAACATAAAAGACAAGTTAATTAAAAACTATAAAAAGCATACAAAAATAAATACATATACCAGTCTTACTGCAGGTGTGTTAAAATGCCATAAAATATAAGATCACGTGTTAAAAGCCAAGGAATAAATGTGTGTTTTTAAATAAGATTTAAAAAGTTTTGAGGACTGTCAGCAGCAACTGCTCAGCTGATCTGAGAACGGGGAGGGCAGGAAGGTTGAAGCAGCTCAGACAAATATGGTTTTGCAACTTTATCAAGCACCTTGTGCATAACTAAATAATAAAATATGTTTTTAATACATCTTTATTGTAAAAATACTAAATTGGAAAATACATGGGTTTAAAGAAGGCAACAAGGTAGGATTATGAATTGGGTTTAAAGATTACAGCTCATGAGGTACTCATTATAGCATGACATCTCTTTCACAACATTCTGTCAAAGCCTTTATTGTGTTCTTCTTCTAGTGGTGGCTACTAGTAAATAGCTTGAGGGAACACTACTGCCACCATGTGGTAAGACGAGTAGGATTCTGGACCCCGCCCACAGAAGGGGTACAAAAAAGCTGTGGAAACAGAATATAGATGTCACCCGACCCGAACTGAGCCGAACTGAGCCGATCTGAGCCGATCCAACCCGAGCCGAGCCGAGCGGTGTAAAAGAGGCATTAATGATAAGCTAGTCTAAAGAGATTTGTTTTCAGAGCAGTCTTGAACAAAGAAAGGGAGGTGGTGTTTCGTAGGTCTGGTGGTAGAGAGTTCCAGAGTTGAGGGGCAGAGTAGGTGAAGGCCCTAGGGCCATGATAGAGAGGTGGGCAGAGGGTACATGGAGGGTACATTTGCCAGTCTTTGTCATGCAAGTATACCTTTTTTAGGGTTACTGCTGTTTAATTCTAAGAACTAAGCAGCAGAAAGCAAATCAAATCAAGACAGACTAAAACAGGTTGTGTGCACTTTGACAGTGGCTAATCAAAATTTTGGTACTACGTATCCCATAGTCTCACCTGTAGGACAATGTTGTTGCCCAAGCAGCCCGGGTCACTGCTCATCAGACTTGTAATGTCTTCTTGCCCGGCCTTCTCTCTGCCCCTTCTATGCTACTTTATTCTCCTTCACTCCTGAAGCTAGATTCATACTTGACGCGTCGCGCAGCGCGCGAGGGTGTGCCCTCCAAAAGTGACGCAATTTCACAGTCCCCGCCCCTGCGCGTTGGCCCCGCGCAGGGGATTAGCGCGTGCCGTGCACCTCTGAATTTTTGAAACTCCGCAAGCCTAGAGCGCGCGCCGCGCTCAGTGACGTACGGACTGGGCTCAAAACAAGATGGACGCTTTCGAAGCTGCTCTGGCTGAACTCATCCGCATGTATCGCCATTTGTATGATCCCTCGATGTGCAACTGGCACAGAAGCGATGCAGAAGGAGGAAGAAAAACATGCGGGATCGCTTCGTGAAGGCCAAGAAGAGGGTGATCAGAAGTGGCGATCCTGGCACCAACAAACCGGTGCCAATCCTCGTTGTGGAGCTGAGTTGGCTGTCGAGTTTTATAAAACACCGAGAAAAGGACACAAATATGGAAAAAGAGGTAAAAATGAAAGAAAAAAAAAGTTAGTACTGCTTTTATTACAGCTAGCTTAGCATGGAATACAGCAGGCCATGCTGTGCAGCCTGCCGTGTTGTTTCCCCTTTGTAGTCATAGATATAAACAATAAACTGTGAGAATGAATGACCAAAACATGGCTTAATGAAAATATAAATCAAGCTGCTGACCAGTAAATGTGAAATAGTGGAAATAGCTATTTTAGATCTGCACAGCTCAACTGTAAACAAATTTAGCCTATATGTGTGTTGATGCTTCATCTTCTGTTTATTAAGCTAACAATTACACAAACATTTGTTTTTATTTAACACATATGTGCATTGTATCCGTTACCGTACAGCAGGCCATGCTGTGCAGCCTGCCACGTGTTGTTTCCCCTTTGCAGTCATTGATATAAACAATAAACTGTGAGAATGAATGACCAAAACATGGCTTAATGAAAATATAAATCAAGCTGCTGACCAGTAAATGTGAAATAGTGGAAATAACCATTTTAGATCTGCACACCTCAACTGTAAACAAATTTAGCCTATATGTCTGTTGATGCTTCACCTTCTGTTTATTAAGCTAACAATTACACAAACATTTGTTTTTATTTAACACATACTGTATGTGCATTGTATCCGTTACCGTTTCATTTTGTACTGATGGATGTCAATGTCTGTTTTTTAGCCTGAAGAAACACCACAGAGCCAAGCACAGGACGATACATGGTGCCTCGACCAGACTGTCACCCCATTCGACCCGACCGTCACCCCCATGGACCAGACCTTCACCCCTATCGACCAGACCCTCACCCCTATCGACCAGACCCTCACCACCATCGACCATGAGTACATCACACCCATCGTCTCTCACAACCTCACGCCTACTGGCCATGAAACTGGCAGTACTTCAAATGCAGGGTGTTTTCCTCTGCGCAGGTCCTCCACGCCAATTCCTCCCTGTCCAACGGTGCCCATACCCGTACCACCTCGACACTTGCCAGGGTCAAGCAGCAGTAGCAGAAGCGACAGCCCTAGCATCAGCTCACTCAGTTGGTGTTGGTGAAAACTTTTTATACTTTTATACTACTATGAAAAAGTACTATGCAAAAACTCAGGACAGTATTAACACTTTATTTCATTTTATGTTTATTAAATGTTGGTGAAAACTTTTTTTACTTTTATACTACTATGAAAAAGTACTATGCAAAAACTCAGGACAGTATTACACTTTATTTCATTTTATGTTTATGGATATTAAATGTTGGTGTTGGTGAAAACTTTTTATACTTTTATACTACTATGAAAAAGTACTATGCAAAAACTCAGGACAGTATTACACTTTATTTCATTTTATGTTTATTAAATGTTGGTGAAAACTTTTTTTACTTTTATACTACTATGAAAAAGTACTATGCAAAAACTCAGGACAGTATTACACTTTATTTCATTTTATGTTTATGGATATTAAATGTTGGTGTTGGTGAAAACTTTATACTTTTATACTACTATGAAAAAGTACTATGCAAAAACTCAGGACAGTATTACACTTTATTTCATTTTATGTTTATTAAATGTTTTAGTGTTTAAATAGTTATTGTTGCACTGAGGGACAGAGAGAAATGCAATTTCAATCCTGTGTATGTCCTGTACATATTACTGTTTTGAGAATAAAGCTGACTTTGACTTGACTTTGATTCAAATGATACATTTGTAATGCACAATTACACATTTATCAATTATTTTTAGACAGCATGCCATTTTTGCACACATTAAAATCAAAACACTATTTCTACAGGTTTCTCCACATTCCACTTCACATTCCTGGTGAAATAAAGGCTACTACACATTGAGATTTTTCGTGTCAGGTAGCAATGCTTCATTTTAATGCAATATGGGACTTATATTTACAATGCCATTTCAGGTTTCCAAATAATTCTAACATCTAATGTTCTTACAGTTATAAAAAAGTCTTTCATACCAAGTTTTATGTAATACAACTGTTAGTGGCTTTGTAAATACAATATGCAAACAAAACAGACGGAAAGCTGAAGTGGATATTTCAATGTAGTTTCATTTTATTTAAAATCATTTAACATTCAAATACATATAGCAATATACAATATAGCTTGGCACACCTCAGAGACTATCAGGGAAACCGTAGTTGCACCAAGTTTGTAGCTGGCTGCTACACTTTTCTGGCTGCTACCTGAAGCCAGGATTCTTAAAGTCACTGCCAAACGCTCGGGTAATGTCACAGGGCTGCTGTGGGTCCTTCCATGTCGTATGAAAGGCGAAATACGATGTAGCAGGTCATCAAATCGGCGTGCAGACATGCATGTTATATTCCCCACCAGTACGTCTCTGACAGTGTAATGGCCGAACATACCATCTCCTTCTGCGTCTTCTTCGTCTCATTAAAATTGCAAGACACAATAACTGTTGTTCTATTATAATTTGCTCCTCTAATAAAGACAGTTCAAGAATGAAGCGAGCGGGAAGCCATTTTATTTGTGTTGTGACGTCAAACAGTTCTTCTTCTACGGTAGATTTCTTCTTCTACACCCTTTCTTGTAACATATGCACATGTTGTAGAGGCTACTTCCACCTGCTGGCCCGTAAAAGAACAGCACTTTGTCATGCTCGGCCGTGCGTCAACCATAAAGACAGGGGCGAAACTATGAACGCATTTCGCCGTGCGGCACAGTGCACGCGCGGCGCGCGCGCTCCAGCCTGCGGACCAAAGCGAAAGTCTAACTCAGCCTTTAGTGCTCCTCATCCTCCTCTCTCAGGTGGAGGAGTCAGCGAGTATCCTTCTGTAGGTTCATCTTCTCTGACAGCTGGTTAAAAAAAATCTGCCAACTGTAGTTTGCTCTCCAGTAATTCTTTTTCAAACCTGTTCTGACATTTTTTAATTAATTTTTTTTCCGGAGCACTGCTGTCAAACTTTTTTTCACCAACATCTGTAAGATACGATAAGAAAGTTTTTTTTATCCCGCAGGAAAGTGTTGCAATTTGTCAGTCAGTCATTGAGGGACACCTATAATTTAGTAACACACATTCTGATTAGTCAGCTCCTGGACCATCAGCCAATGAGTCCATGTGGGTCACTTTTAATTGGGATCAATCCGCAGATGAAAACATGCATCTAAACTGACTGACAGGGAACTTGACAATGTAATGGTGGATCCAGACCGAACGCGTTTTCAACTGCAGGAGCGTCCGGTTTACATGCAAAGTCAATGGGGGACGCGCCTCCAAGCGCGTCTTGGCGTCGGGCGTCACGTCACGTGCGTGTTGAGCGTGCTGGAAAGCGTTTTTTCATGCACGTGAACCCGCGTCAGCCTCCAAAGCACGCCTCCAACATGCTGAAGATTTCGCCGTTCAACGCTTTGTCAACCAATCAGGGAGAGTCGGGGAGGAGAGAGAGGGGTGTCAGCTATGTGACGCGATAATGAGGGGACGGCTGTTGCGCAACTGTGTGACGTATTAGCTATGTTTCCATCCAATTTAAATTCGATTTTTGAGCGAATTTTAGAAAATTTCGCTAAAATGTAAATTAAAATTATGAGGATCAGAAGTGTTTCCATTAAACTGGCTTGAAGCGCATCTGCAATGCCACGCAAAGCGTCTCTACGTCAGACGTCAGCGTCATTACGTCACACGTCAGCGCCATACGTCAGACGTCAGCGTTACGCACTTCCACAGTAAACAGGAAGTAGCGTTTGAAAACAGACATCTCGGCAAAATGGAGAGAATATTTCAGGTATGTGTTGCTATCGGGCAAGTTGTATTTATTCTGTCATGCCAACTAGTTTTAGCGATGTTACATGTTGTCCGGAGCGGAAACAGCTGATCAGTCACGTGACGTGAATGTTCGCTGCGGCAGAACTGAGTCGGCTAATCTGTTTCCATCTGTCGTTTAGCCGACTCAGCTCTGAATCGACTCCCCAAAAACTACCTCAAGCGAGCGTATAAACTTTAGAGCGACTTAGAGGAAGTTAACTCGAATTATGCCGTTTCCATTTAGCTTTTCTGATGCGATGCTTCATAATGCGCACCTAGAAACCTTGATGGAAACACGCCTATTGTTTGTGGGACACAGAAAAAACCCGCAAAGTCGTGTACTATGGAAGAGAAACTCATTGTAGCTGTGTGTTCGCGACAAGTCCTTCACGACCAGTCAAGTCTGCTCTACAGAGACAGAAATAAAAAGCTCCTTGCCTGGCGGAGTGCAGTGAGGAACTTGGTATACCGGTAAGCTCCTCCCACACATCCTGTTGCCACGCCGCAGTTTTCGTTCTGGTCTGGACACCACTGTGGGTCCAGTGCGTCCACTTGCGCGCGTGTCGAGCTTTTTTGAAGTTGAAACGCTGTTCGGTCTGGATGTACCATAATTTTTCAGCTTCTCATGTGACCTCGGTGGTGCAGTTGGTAGAGATGTTGACTCTCAGCGAGAAGGTCGTCAGATCAAATCCCAGTTCTGGGTGGAGTTTGCATGTTCTCTCCATGCATGCATGGGTTTTCTCTGGGTACTCCGTTTCCTCCCACAGACCAAAAACATGCATGTTAGACTGATTGGTATCTCTAAATTGTCTCCAGATGCGAGTGAGAGAGTGAATGGTTGATTGTTTTGTTTGTCCATGTGTCCATGTGATGGACTGGAGACCTGTCCAGGGTGTCTCCTACCAGAAGCAGGTAAAGTTAATGGATGGATGGATGTAACCTTGACACAATAACACCCCCCCCAACACACACACACACACACACACACCCACACACACCCACACACACACACACACACACAAACCTCCAGTGCTTTAAGCCCATGGTAAACCTGTGCATTAAAGACAGCCTAGTTTACCACCCTGCATGCCAGCATTTTAGCAATAATAAAATTCTCATGTAGTCGTGTAACACACATTTTATTAATTGGGCTCTAGGCTGCTGCCATACCAAACTGTAGCTAAATGGCTGGTAAATTATATCCTATTTTATTTATTTTCATTGCATCCTTTTCCTGAGGTTTCTACAGAGAGCAAACTCACATGAAGACATACCATACCATACCATACCATTTTATTTATAAAGCACTTTAAACAGGAACAAGTCCACACCAAAGTGCTGGACAAACAAACACGCAACAGGTAACACAGACAATGAAGTACAACACGAAAAACATAAAAACATTGCAGATCATAAATCAAACGATCCAATACAAATCAGCTGGCATTGAAAGCGATTGTGATTGTGATTAAGCGATTACGTCGGTTGCCCTCCCTGATACTACCACCGACAAGTCCGAGCTACCAAATCCCTCTGTGTGGAGTACAGGGCTGCCATCCAGGGTGTCTAGAGGAGCAGATTGGGGTTTATTTCTTTAATTAAGGGCCAAGAGTGGGGCTAATGGGGGTGTTATATTGTTTGTTTTTCACATGCAAGTTAACACACGTTCAACAGTACAATAAAATGTTCAGGATGAGAACAGAGTTGACTCACTAAAAACAAAAGAACATGCAAACAAGAAATACTAAAGTATGCAACAAGGGTACAAAATAAAGTACCAAAACGTGAAAAAGGAAAATAATATTAACAGGGTCCAAAATAAAAATTGTAAACAACATGGTAGAATATAACGGTGTAAGTACAATGAATTTGTATACTGTAAATACGTATTTCAAGGTAGTAATATAAGCTAAAATGCACATGAACATAACTTATACTACACAGGTGGTATGACAGATTATTGTACAGGTAGTGAGTAACTTTGAAATTAATTGAATTATGATGGTTAGATAGACATATAGAGTACATGATATAGGCATGTGTGGCATTCATGACAAACACATGATACAGCCACATAGTGCAGCACCAATAAACATATTAGGTGTTCCAGATGTGCTTTAGTGCAATATTGTCGATTGTTCATTATTATTATCAAGATTTTAGTAATATGACAGCTTGTGGATAATAACAGTCTTTGAGTCTATTCATGCATGATGGCAGACTCCTGTATCATCTGCCTGATGGTAGTAGATGGAAGAGCCTTTGTGCTGGGTGGGTGTGGTCCTTAATGATGCTGTATGCTTTAGGCAGACATCTGTATTAGATGTCCTGGATGGTGTGGAGGCTGATTTGTGTGCTTCCCCTCCCAAATTTTGTTTCGAGGTAAGAATCTTGAATTAACATCAAAGTTCATGCTCAATAATCCATCCATCCATCCATTATCTTTACCCGCTTCTTCCATTTTGTGTCATGGGGGTTGCCGGTGACCATGTCCAGCAATCACTGTGTGAGGTACACCCTGTACAGGTCACAAGCCCATCACAGGGCCACATAGAGACAAACAACCATTCACTCTCTCACTCACACCTAGGGACAATCAGAGTTACCAATCAGTCTAACATGCATGTTTTTGGTCTGTGGGAGGAAACGTATCTGGAGAAAACCCACGCATGCACGGAGAGAACATGCAAACACCACCCAGAAAGGCCCCCAGACCAGGATTTGAACCAGCAACCTTCTCGCTGAGAGGCAGCAGCTCTACCAGTTGTGCCACCATGCTGTGCTTGCTCAATAATCAAGGTATAACATCCAACAATTTTCAGTCAGGTCATCTGGACGGCTTCTTTTTTTATGTTGAGAAGTTTTGTTCGCAAAAACAATAAAAATAAAAGAAACCATCCAGTTGACCTGACTGAACATTGTTGGATTTTATACCTTGATTATTGAGCATGAGCTTTGGTTTAGAACCACTTTGGCATGACTGAGGAGTTGACGGGAAGAGGACGGGCCCCGGAGGGCAATTTAAAAACATAAAACTGTTGTGGTTGTTTCTTCTTCTTCCCTTTAGACTCTAAAGAATGTGTGAACTACAGTATGTGCGAAATAGTCCTCTGAGGCACCGCATCTTCAGTGAGTTGTGTAAAGAAATGGGCTCTGAATTCGAGGTACTCCTGTACCATTCTAATGTTTGGTGGTTATCCCGGGGACAGGTGCAGAATCGTGTTTTTGCCATGCGTTGGAATTAGGCCTGTATTTGCAAGAGCAGCAACATTGTCATGCAGATTGCTTAAAAAATCCTGATTTCATTGTGATTTTAGCTTACATGGCTGATATATTTGCAGCTCTCAATCATCTCAATCAGCAGATGCAGGGTGGTAGTGTCAACATCATGCAAGTAGAAGAAAGCATGAAGGCTTAAAAAAAAAACTATAGTTATGGAAACGACGAACCAAGAATAATAACTTTGCAAACGTTCCTCTTTTGGACGATTGTGTAAGTAAGATCAAAAATGTGCCTGGAATCTGAGACATTTCTGTGTCCATGGAACTGAAGCAAACAATTGCCCTGCACTTGGATGAGCTTGCAAAGTCTCTCAACGGATATTTCCCTCCAACAGAGTCCTATCCAGCATGGGTGAGACAGCCATTTACGTTTGCTGTTGAGACAGCGGATGTCAATGATGAATACCTCGACGAAATCATTGAAATTCAGCAGAGCCAGGTTCAACTGCAGCTCTTCAGAACAACAACACTCAACAAAATCAAAAAAGGCGTTCAATACAGGATCAACTGGACTTACATGTATAAAGTCCAGTTGATCCTGTATTGAACGCCTTTTTTGATTTTATCATGTCCTGGACGACTGAGAATCTTCACCAGCAAACAACACTCAACATTTTGGTGTTGACAAATGGAAAAGTACCCAGTTATTGCAGAGAAAGCCCTGGAATATTTCATACCATTTGTCACAACCTATCTTTGTGAGCAATCCTTTTCGAGGATGCTGGATATAAAAACGAAGAAAAGGAACAGACTTTGCTGTGAAGATGACATGAGAGTAGCACTTGCCAAGATAAAGCAACGCATATCCGAACTGGTCTCCCAGAAACAACAGCAGAAGTCACACTGATTTGCAGGTATGTAATTTGAGCAATGCTTTACTCTGGCCCCAAAAGAGTATTTTGTGTATTCAAAACGACAAAAACAATACCGTAATTTGTTGCGAGTTCATGCACTGTGTTGGTTTTGTTCTTTGAGCAAGGTGATGTTGATGTAGAATTTGGAGAAAAAAAAATCATATTTTATTTACTACAAAAGAGGGGTTCAGTGAGTGGGCATATGAAACTGGAGGGTTTGGTAGCTCAAAAAAGGTTAAGAACCACTGCTTTAGAATATGCTGTTTGTGGGAATCAGTTTTGTTTGATGGCTAATCAGATCAAAGAAGTCTTTTGTACAGTATGAAGGACTAAACGTCTCAGAAAAAAGAAAGAAACCATCCAGATGACCTGACAACATTGTTGAATCTTGAATTAATTTCACTTTAAAAATCAATCAGTTGTAGATGTAAATCGAATGATTACTATCTGACAGTTTCAATCAAATCTGTGCTGTGGTTCACGGGATACTTTGATATCTGTCACACAGTTTGAGTCCAACTGTTAAAAATCAAAGTTCAAAATGCAAATCCCCTGCTATCCGTTAGTTCTTGCATTATGTGTTGTTGAATACTCTCGGCT
The DNA here is from genome assembly GCA_038048925.1 of Garcialebias charrua. NCBI lineage: Eukaryota > Metazoa > Chordata > Actinopteri > Cyprinodontiformes > Rivulidae > Garcialebias > Garcialebias charrua. The sequence continues at coordinate 13,225 of JBBPBX010019188.1, forward strand.
ACTACCACTCCAAAAGTAGATCCAATTACACACGTACATTTTGTGTTATTTTTTTTGAGACTGTCTTTAATAATTTGTTCTTAAGATATGTTCCTAACAGACAGACAAACAAACACACATGCTCATTTGCCTTATTCCCCAGCTTTCATGGCATTGACAATATTGATGATAACAATTAACAAACACTGAAGCAACATATATTTCAACAGTGATTTAAAGAGGACCTGTAAAGCCACTATCTGAACCCCATGCGGAGTGCAGAACTGAACTTTTCCTTTCTCCTCTTTTACTTTCATGAACAATATACAAATCCCATAGCCTCTGGACACAAAGACCGAATATACAAACGCATGTTTATGTGACAGTGATTAATCATTGAGCTTGAACAAAGGTGGGATGTTAATGGTGATACTAAAAGCAGTAGAAGATTAGAAGCACTGACAGTTGATGGTAGCATGAGCATGCACACTAAATCCCCCAGGTAGGCTTGACTTTTATAATTATGCAGCTCTGTCATAACCATCGTCCACCTCCTCTTTCCATGCTTTGTCACATTTTCCGTGTGTTGAGGGAGCAAACATATGTTTCACTCCACTGGGACATGAATTAAATATTCATCTACGCAAATGGCTGATATAAAACTAAACACAATAATTGTTATGTCTGTGTGTCCATGTGAGTGGGAATTTTTCAGTTGATGGCTCACATCTGGCTTGAACTAGCTTTCCTTTCCAGGGAATTCAACATGTGTGTGTGTACGTGTGTTTTGGTGTGTACTTGTGAGTGTTTTCATATTCCTGGAAGACTGCCAGGCTCAGCCCAAGGCCGCTATCTCTCTTTGTGACAAGCCTGAACTCTCTTGTGGATGTTCATGGCGAGTCAGAAAGATGGCAAAAGACAGCGAAGAATTGAGTGACCCTAAGGGTGACACATTGATTACAACGCCAATAAACAAACTGCATCAAAAGTAGAGCCAAGGGGAAGATTAGTCAAAGAGTCAAGTGTTAAGTCAACCACAGCACTTAGCTAATGATAGGGCTGAATCCTTGTTGTGTTTGGGTCATTATTCAATCTGTGTGGTCACGTTGTAGTTAACTATTAATGTGAAATGACTAGTCTAATCTAAGCCCATCCATATTGAAACAAGATATTACGAATGGCTAAAAGTCAAATTTTCAATATTGTGTCTATGTGGAATTGGCGTTTTCATCATTATCACCAGTCCCTTAGTAAATGGTAAATGGACTGTACCTATGCAGCACCTTTCTACCTTATCAAGACACTCACAGTTCTTTACAACACAATATGTGCCCTTATTTACCCATTCATACAGCACTCTACTAGAGATATGCAAAGCTAATTGAAGAAATCATTCCAAAGAGAATATTCAGAGCTTTATCACATTCCTACACCGATGGGACAAACATCAGAGGCAATGAGGGGTTAAGTGTCTTGACCAGGGACACTTAGGGGGCCAAGATGGTGTAGTGGCAGGGGAACCGACTTGGGACCCAAAGGACCCAGGTTCGAACCCCATTGCTTGGATCCAGTAACTCTCAGGCTTATTAACAATTAAGTTATGAACAAATGTGACAGCCTTGAATGACTAAAACCTACTGTATACTGAAAATGCATTATGAAAATAATTACATAAACACTCATTTTAAGCATAACAGCCACTTAAAAGTTTTTTTTTATATCACATAAGAGCTGCCCCTTCAAGTATGGGCCGAGATGGTGTAGAGGCAGGGCAGCCGGCTCAGGACCAGAAGGTCTCGGGTTCGATCCCCGGTCACGGCATACCTCGTTGTGTCCCTGGGCAAGACACTTAACCCCGAGATGCTCCCGGTAGGACAGGCAGCACCTTGCATGGCAGTCTACCACTACTGGTGTATGAATGTATGTATGAATGGGTGGATGGTGGTACTGTAAAGCGCTTTGGGGCCCTTCAAAGGGGGGCTGGAAAGTGCTATATAAGTAAGCTCCATTTACCATTTACAATTTATTTCAGCATCTACCCTTAAAAAAAATTCTGCCCTCAAAAGTATACAGTAGTGTAATTTGTCAAATTAACAGCGATCAAAATGTTAAAAAGAAACTTCAATTTACTGTCATTTAAAAAAGTCCTCTCTTTGTTAAACTAAACAACTGTAGTGGGCATGACCGTGCCCGCTCTGATACCTTTGTATTTTTGAACTGTTCCAGAGATGACCTTTACTGACCTCTCAGTAAAGCAAGACATTTACTACAAATTATTCCATTAGTTGTAATCTGAGAACATAGTCACCAAAAGAGACTATTGGCTTCTTTAATTTTATTCTAATGTAATCAAAAGAATAACATTTTGTCATTTTCATGATATATGTTATATGCTATGTTATTCTTTAAATGTGAAGCATGACTGTGTTACTTGATCAAATGAAAGGGTGTCAAAGTTCAGATAAAATGTCAAACTGACTTACACAGAAGTTGTTTTTGTTGAGTTTCAGCTAAAACTCTAACTAGCGTCTGAAAGTCTTCTCACTCAGATACTTTTCCTAAACAATTTCCCTCTGCTCTGAATTTCACCTTGAATCGTGATAACAAGTGAACTGCTCGACTGCTTCTTTTTGGACCAATGGGGAAGAGACAAGTCCTCTCTTTCTCAGATCTTCTACTAAAAGTTCTAAGCTTTTGCTGGAACGAAGAAGTCTGCTGGTGTAAGCCTCAGGAAGAGGTCTTCCCAAAAGAACTGAATGAACTTCAGTCAAACGCTAAGGACAGTCATTCAGTTAAGGACTAATAACATGTTGTTATGAGTCCACTTCGAATGAGCGTAAGCTCAAAACTTTGTTTATTCCTTCCTGGAATAAGTTATCTTGAAGTCAGAGGCCAGGAGCTGACGCATTTTCTGATGACCAACGTGAAACCAGGAGACGTTGGAAGGTAAACGTAATAACCAGCTCAGATGTACTGGCCCCCGCAAGGAACCCGTGCATCTGAAAAGCTACAAGGTCTTCTCTTACCAGGCTGTCATCAAAAGGTAAAGAGCTGTTTACAAACGTACCTGGGGTTTAGCAGACGTCGGATGGAAAGTGTCATTTCTGGTTACACTCAAGATAAATAACTTCCTCCTTTAACCTCTCCTTCTTAAATTTCTCCATCTCCATTTCTAAGCTGGTAACTATTTTTAAGCTAAGACTGAGCCACAGACTAAGTATAATGACATCCTGTATTTATGTCTGTTGTTACAATTTAAATGTGCTGACGTATTTAAATAGCAAGAAAGTGAAATCATGTCAATCAAGGGTACTGGTGTTAATTTAGTTTATTTATTCTAAATAAATGGTAGTGTCTTTGGCACACCAAACTAAGTTAACGTTTCCATTGTCACTCTATGGCTTCTGTCCATCATAAAGATCACAAAAATATTGGGTAAACGGAAAAAGAAAAGAATCCGCAAAATTACTATTCAATCTGAATAAGTAAATTAAGATATATAAAGTGTGTCAGTTTAATATAGACCCCTTGATATATCCATTACATCTGGGTGACACCGTACGTGTTTAAAGACACAATATGGTAACACCCTCATGTTTACTTCATCTGGTGGTCCAAGTATGAGTTTTCTGAACGTTTATTCATAAATCTGTGATCCGTCATGAACTTGAAACGTTATGTTTGCATATTAGGATCCAAGTTTTAAACTCTGAGGATAATAATTTGGGCTGGAAGCGTTCAGAACGATTGCAGGACTGCAGTTTATGACATTTCAAGCTGAAATTGTTATTTGTTAAATTTTTTAAACGCTATAAGTAGTTTGGTGGGTAGTTGTCAGGCTGTGTGGCATGTGTTTGATGGTTCTGATAGGACCCGGTCCAGATTACGTTGTGCATAAGCTGAGGCAATCTCACTGCAAAATGACCGCCGAGTCATTGTGCATGAAAAGCTATTATTAACATCTACAAGATCGCTGTACTGGTATTTTACATGTTAGAGCAGGTCAAAGAAGCATATTACTGTTAGAATGTGTCGGACAGTGGTTCTTGAAACCCGAGTTCTGCTCCTTAAAAGTGGACGGAACCGACCTTTACGCGGCTCAGAGAGTCCGTGTTGTGTTGCAGTTAAAGTGCTTTGCTACTGAGCGTAGCTAAGTTGTACCTGTTTTAAATGTGATTGCCACGTTTCAGAATTTTGGAAAGTTAATTTGAAGAGTTTGAGTTGTGAAAGAGTCTATAAAGTTGCGTTCTATTGTGCTAAGGTAACGTCAAAGGCTACGTGTCCTACACGTTTGTTTATGAGCTGTGATTGGATAAAACGAGAGCTGTGAGCTGTCAATCACTCTCGTATCGAGCGCTGATTCGCTGAAGTGGGGACGCACGCCGTTGCGACCAGCCCACTTTGTCGTCATTTCCGGCACTGCATTGGTCGAAGGTAAGAAAACTACATTTACCATGAATGCTGGGGAATAGAACTACAAGCGCTGTGATTGATTGGTTGACGTCACGTATCTGTGTAGCGAGCTCCGCCTCGCTCAAGTACGGAAGCTGGTGACGCGCTGCATCGACCCGCCTATTTTTTGTCGTCATTTCATCTGTCGCCTCATGATAACATTAAGACTTGAAGCTGCCCCCTGTTGGTTAAAAGACGTGAACAGATGAGTTTTCTCATAAAACATCATAAAAAGTCAGCATTTTTATGGTGAATTACCAGCTCTAAAATTGTTCTGTACACAAACAATAACTCATATTTATTTTAAATTAAAAAAATTGAATAACAGAGGTACAGACAAACATTTTTGCTTATTTTAAATACAAAAGAATTTAAAATAACAAACAAAAGTACAGTTTTCACTCCAGATAACTGCAACTTTTTTTTCTTTCTCTTCCTTCTCTCTGAACAAATCTTCCACAGTTATCCTGTGCACATTTAAACTTTCCTGTTTATTTCAAATAGTGAAAAGTTTAGAGTAACGAATACAGAGCATCTTTTATTTTGATTTTCACTGAAAATCCAGATAAAAGATGGCAGGCACAGAGGGTGAGACCCCTGATACCAACCTGTGCCAACTGAAGGCTACGACCCGACCAAAGCAGATTGGATCGAACGTGCCTTATATTCACTCATAGGGTCCATCACAAATTACCATGAAGAGTCACAGTTGATGGAGGAAACAGATGTGGACAGAGCATTAAAAATTATAACAGTTGGAACCACAACGGCTGAAAAGAAAGCAGACAGAGATAAACGTTTGGCTAAATTAAGCCTTCTGTTAAAAGCCAAGCTAGACTTTGAAACTGTTGCACGCCGGGCTGTCTCTACATCATGTTTAACAGCACAAATGGAGATTGCCACTTTACAGTAGGAGGTAAGGAGTTTAACACAGTCGAGTATTGACAGCGCTGAACAAACGCGTAGTCTCTACGAAGAATGCACAGTGTTAAAAAGGGATTTTGAACAATCACAAGATGATTTGAACAAATGTGTGGTGGAGAAGGATAAGTATTACCATCAGTATAAGTCGCTTCAGGCAGATTGAGGGGAGGCTCGAGACGCACTGGACAAATGCACAGACACCCTGGAATCATTATCACTACGGTACACAAGGCTGCAAGATGATTACTGTATAGAAAATCAGCACATGATGTTACAACATGAAAATGATGGGTTAAGAGTCCAACTGAACAGTTGTAGAATAGAGCGTGTATCAGCAATGAACAAACTCTTTGAAGAAGAGAGAAAATGTTTGGATCTCATGAGTAAACACCTTGAGAATCCACCACCTTCGCTGCCCCCTCCCATACCTGATGACCTACTCCCTCCGCCACCATCCCCGCTTCAACAGACATTTGCTGGGATAACCCAATGGCAGGTACCTACGTACCCCATGTCAACAGGTGTACCTGGTGCGCAGATGGGTGGGTATATCACTATCAATGGCTCTCAATTCGCTGTCCCAATAGAACGACTCCATAAAATTTCCTAGTTCATTCAATGTTTTGAGCCAGGGCAATATGGTTCAACTGAAACCGATACCTATCTGAAAGACATTGAGTTTAAACTGGCATGCTATCCGAACGCTACGGTCGACGATAAAGTCGGTTTAATCAAACTCACCTCAAGCAGAAAAGTGTAGCACTTCATTGCGCGTCAACCAGTCGCCATTTTGAAGGATTACAAACTTTTCTGCGAAACTCTACTGCAAGAATATGCTCCTCGCATGGGAGACGTTGGCTACCAAGCCGCATTGAAAATCACTCAGGGGCAGAATGAACATCCGATCCCATATTATGACAGACTTTTCGAAGCCTTTTTTGGTGATAGGAATGAGCCAGGTATGGAGGATGAACGTGATTTTAAGTTTCTTTTTATGAACAATCTATATTCAGAGATTGGTTCAACGGCCAACCTCATGGCCAACTACAAAGAAAAAACCATGCGTGAATTAAAGGAGTGCACTATACGTGTTTTTGAAACATACAAGCGACACAAGAAACCCGTAGAAGTGTATCCAGGTGAAAAGGTCAGATACCAAACGCTAGACCTTGAAAGAGCAAGAGCGCCAGCTCACTCTTTTAAGGAAGGCGAGAATAAACAAAATTTCCAACCTGACAGACCACAAAATGAAGGTGTCCGCTGGAACAAAGACCAAAAGGGGTCCAGAGACCCTAAGTGGTGCAGGCCGCATCAAGAGGACGAACCCCATCATCAAAAAAGGGGGGCATTCCAAAAGAAAAAGAAATATGGGTCCCAAGGAGACTCATATGAAAGAGGGTGGTCCCAGAGGGGACCCCCGAGCAATGCGCCAGCTCCTGCACCTCAGACTGAACAGTCCGGGGCGAGGAAAAACCCACAGAAGTTCCAGAAAAAAGGCCCTAAACCTCTGTCCTCAGAAGAGATGGAGAACATACGTCGGTTGTTAGAAAGTTTGAAAAAAAAAAAAAAGGAAAACAAACCTGGAGTACAGGTAGTCCCCGACTTACGAGCGAGTTCCGTTCCTGCGAGTTGCTCGTAACACGAAAATTCGTAAGTTGGAACACGAAGCACGTGTTCTCGTAAGTCCGGATTTTCGCTCGTAAGTTGGAACATTTATGCTAGCGCTACTACGAACACTCGTTTTTCATCAAAAACGTTCATATTAATTCATAAACATGGTCGGAAACGTGTTTGCCAAACGGTTAGCTAACACACTTTCATCTAAAAACACAAAACTGCTGTATTTTTTACAAATTTACTTCTCTTTCGCTAGCTCGTAAGTCCGGGCGTTCGTAGGTCAGAGCGCTCGTAAGTCGGGGACTACCTGTAATGTGTAGTACTATCATTGATAGTAACTCAGAGCACACAAATAACAACAATGCCACAATGGCTGACAGTCACCAAGATACTGATGGTCAGGATGCTGACTATCAGGGTACAGACAGTCAACAAGACGTTGACTGTAACCATGACATCATTGTTACAGAGTCCCAGAGCCCCTCATCAGAAAAAGGGGGGGAAAGCTCACTCACCAAAGACAATGACTCGTCACAGACCGAACACTCGGTCCCATGTGTGACTGCACTACTAGTACTGATAAATGACAATGACACAGACAATGGTAGACGTAACAAACGTCGAAGAAAACCTGAGAAGTTCCTGTGTAACATTATCAGGAAGGGGCCCGCTAAGAAAGCTTACCTGTCAATCACATTAGAAGGGGTCCTCACAGAAGAGGCCCTCCTAGACGGTGGGGCCGACATAACCATTATGTCACCCACACTGTTGGAGGAGCTACGGATAGCCGCTAACGGTGTTGACAGGGAAATACCCCTCAAAGAATGTGCTGTAGTATTGCAGGGACTCTCAGAGACGAGAACAACCCTAACAGCTATAGCCATGGTTCACATGCAGATTGGTGAAACGACGCTATACCACCCGGTACACGTGTCCGCCGTTGACTCATTCCCATTTTTGGTCGGCCAAGACTTTATAAACCGCTTCGACGCGATTATAGATTATGGCGATCAGACAATGTGGACCAGAGTGAGCCAACCACTGCCGATCGATATGCCTACACAAGGTGACACTGACTGTCTAACAGCAGGTACCGCGGAAGGCACAAAGGGATCCTCAAACGAGAGCACAATCCCGGTAAGTGAACCTTCAGCAACAGGTGAGGCAGAAAAGGCCCAACAAGAGAGCCTCCTCTGCGAGCTGAAACAGTCAGCACTCACTGAACACTACCTACCACAGGTAGTCAAAGGTGTTGAGATCCAAGGATCCCACACCGATGATGCTGTTCTGTCCCCTTGGACGGAGAAATCAGCGATCAGCCAAGCTTTCTATGGAACCTTGGTTAAAAAACAGTTGGGTCTAGAAATGAACAAAAAAGCTTTCCGCTTTTCGTTAGACCCCAACGATAAACAGGTAATGACCGCAAAAGGGATCATTGACCTGAAACTAATCTGGAACCAACGAGAACTGGATCACCCGTTCCTCGTGGTCCCGAACTTACCACATGCAACCTACATAGGCTCCGACATTTTGGTAAGATTAGGTGTCCGAGTGGACATCAACAACAATGTACTGTGGTCACTAGACACAGCCACAAAGGACTCTCCTGTGCTAACCACAGAGAACCTTAAGGCTGGACAGACCATACCAGAGGTCTGCCAGATTGCTAACAGCCATAACACTGCGGTACCACCTCAGGTTATGAACAAGCCGGTGATGATTCACATCATGAAAGGACAAGCTATTAGCACAAAACAGGCATACTTTCAACCATCTCCTATGTTTTTCAACTTAGGACTGTCCATGGAGGCCACATGCCAAGTGACCCTCGACTGCAGAACCACGACTGTTGCTGTGTGCAACACAAGCACAGAAGAGGTACTGATCCCAAAAAACACACAGCTAGGATGGTTGATCTCTACTGATTTTCATGATTTTGAGCTAAGCATTCCATTTCTGGGAGGACTCCCAGAAAACTTGATCCCAAGTCAACACACGGGGTAAGTCTTGTTCATGAAACCAACACAGGCCATAGCTCTTTTCTTCCCCACACTGTCCGCAGGTTTGTTTTCAACAAAGGAGATAGTCTAGGCCCTCAAACTTACAGTGCACTACCTGTTGACAGGTTTTATGACACTGAAGGGGACTCACTAGAGCTCCCCAAAGAACAAGAACCCCTCTCAATTGCTTCACAGATTGACCAGGTGGTCGCCCAAGCCGACGCCCTGAAAACTGATGAAGAAAGGGACAAACTTCGCAAAGTTCTTCTAAAATATGAGAAATCATTCTCAACTGACTCGATGGATTGTGGGTTGACCACGCTCCACACAGTGAGCATCCCAACCCCGCCTAATGCTCCACCTGCATTTGTCAGACAATACAAGATTCCTCTGGCAGCACATCAACCTATCAGAGAAATCATTAATGACCTGTTAGAAAAAGGTATCATCCGATACTGTAACAGCACTTACTCTGCGCCTTTATGGCCGGTGTTAAAACCAAATGGTAAGTGGAGACTCACTATAGACTACAGAAAGCTAAACAAACAAGTTCCCTTATCCAGATGGCCTATGACGCAGCTCCAACAGGAATTGCCCAAGGTCACCAATGGTAAGTACTTTTCGACCCTCGACGTCGCCTCTGGTTTTTGGACCATCCCTGTGCGCGACGAGGACCAATATAAACTAGCTTTCACTTTTGGTGGCCGTCAATACACCTTTAACAGGTGTCCCTTTGGCTACGCTAACTCACCTGCAGAGTTCAACATCTTCTTGAACAGAGCATGTCCAGACGCCCACGAGCGTGGGACACTGATTTACGTGGACGATGTCCTTTTGAGGCAGCCAACACTGGACTCACATTTGGCTGAGATCGACCACGTTCTGAATCAACTAACAACTGCTGGTGCTAAGATATCACTGTCAAAATGCCAATGGTGCAGAACCAAGGTGGACTACGTTGGCCTACTTGTAGGTCCAGACGGAGTACAACCACAGCTGACTCGCACCCAAGGCCTCGACAATCTCAAAGTCCCCACCAATCTCAAAGAACTACAAAGTTTTCTGGGCGTGTGTAACTACTCGAACCAATTCATAGAAAACTATGCGGACCTTGCGAAACCACTGACTGAACTCCTAAGGAAAGACGTTCCATTTGTCTGGACTGACAAGCAACAGCAGGCAATGGACGCTCTTATAAACAGGATCAAGTCAGCCCCATGTTTAGTCTACCCAGACTACAACAAAGAGTTTTACTTGGAAGTGGGCTTCTCAGCTCATTGCATAAGTGCAGGTCTGTACCAAATACACGACAGAGACAAACGTGTAGTAGCCTATGCCAGCAAAACGATGGCAGGCCCCGAGTTGAGATTCTCAGACTGTGAGAAAGCTTTACTGACCACAGTGTGGGCAGTTAAACATTTCTCCAGCTACATTGGTGGACAGAAAATCATTGTGGAAACACAACACCAGCCAGTGACTTTTCTTAACAGTGAACGCATCAGAGATGGTGTGGTAACAAACTCACGTGTTGCAACATGGCTCATGGCACTTCAAAGTTTTAACTTAGACATACGTTATGGTCAAAACAACAAGTCACATCTGGGGACGGACTTGGCAATCTGCCAAAAGTGTACACAAGATGTACCAGCCACCCAACTGCCGGTTGAGGTAAAACCCCCAATAACTGAAGACCCGAATCACCACTTTTTTATGACAATATCTGCAAAGATATGACAACATTGTACGTGGATGGATCTTTATTCCTCCGCGACAAAATCTGTAGGGCAGGTGTTGGAGGGGTCCTCCTCCAAGACCAAGAACAGATTACTTTCAGCTACAAATTAGGCTCTCAGACTTCTCAGTATGCTGAGATTGCAAGAATCCTAATAGCTCTCCAGTATCTCCTGTTTGACTCTCACCATCCACTGGAACACAAACTTTCTGTCATCAGAACTTTACAGCACCGGGCCGATCACATCCCCACGAAGACAGAAGGGAAGAAAAAGGAACAGAAACACATTGAAAAATCTCTCCAAACATGTGGATATCCTAACTGGGCTTTTGTCAAGTCAGCGAGGAAATTTCCAAAACACAATAAGGAACAGAAAAAGGAGAACAGACGAAAAAACATTGTCATCCCTTATGTTGCTGGACTATCAGAGAATTTCAGAAGGATTTTCAACAAACACAACATCCCAGTACATTTCAAACCCAGCAGGACTCTCAGACAGAGGCTGGTCCACCCTAAGGACAAAACACCTACACACAAACAGAGTGGTGTAGTTTATGCAGTCCAGTGCAGCGAGGACTGTCCAGACTTATACATTGGAGAAACTAAACAGCCAATCCACAGAAGAATGTCTCAACACAGGAGAGCCTCCTCCTCTGGACAAAACTCAGCTGTTCACCTCCACCTCACAGACAAGGGACACTCTTTTGAGGACCAAAATGTACATATTTTGGACCGAGAGCACAGGTGGTTTGAGAGAGGTGTGAAGGAGGCGATTTATGTAAAAAGAGAGAAACCATCGTTAAACAGAGGAGGAGGTCTAAGATTTCAACTTTCTAAAACTTATGGCGCGGCCCTGGGTTTGGTTCCCAGGCGTCTCACACCTGATGAGAACAGAGGAGCCTTGTTTGTGAATTAGACCAACAAAGACTTTGACAGGTCCCTGCTATCAATGGGTGAAGTGTGACTTGTCATTTCACATACAGTAGGATGTGTGTGTGTGTTCTGTAAGCTCTGTTTTCACACACTGAACTTTGAATGGGTCACAGGTACGTGTTATCCCAAGTATGTGGGGGTGTTAGTTTCCAATTTACATATGTTGGTGCGTGTCAATGGCTTGTCCTGTTATAACTGCTCCCCCTCACTGTCTCCTAACTCAATTGATAAAGCTTTTCGGATGAGAAGTGAAATGTCTTGTTTTTTTTACAAATAAAGTCCAGTTGTTTTGTATTGAACGCCTTTTTTGATTTTATCATGTCCTAGACGACTGAGAATCTTCACCAGCATATTGCTAAACATTTTGGGAAGGATACCCTAAGAGCAGTGCGGGAGTTTGAGAAGATGTCAAGGAAGCTTGCAGACTACAGGAACCATCTTCGTTTCAGTCTGAGATGCAGACAAGGAAAACTTACCCCCAGCAGTCTAAAACTCAACTCCACAATCAAAGGACAAAGAGCTGAAGGAATCCTCCTGAAAGCTCAGAACAGGCTTCTCAGTGAGAGAATACGGAAGATAAACTTCACTATTGAAGCTCTCTCACTCAAAATGGATCATTGCCCCCAGAAGCTGTCTACTCTTCTACCACTGCCATTGTTGGGAGAAGTATCTTGCTTTGTTGAAAAGGCCCAGCTATCGCAGCATCAAAAAAGCAAGGAAAGTCAAAAAAGTAAGTTTCTGAGACTACAACAGAGAACTGCTTTCTCATCACAATCCATCAGTCAAGATAAGGAGTTTGCCTCCAGCACGAATACTCAGGAACAGTGGGTTAGAAATTTGTCTAACAGGACCTTAACCCAACCTGAGAAAAATGTGCTGGCAAAAGGACTGAATTTTGCAATCTCACCACAAGAAATACCTGTTGTGGAATTAATCACGGCCACTGAATCGGCGATTAGGAACAACAACTTGACAGGAGCAGAGGCAGAACAACTCCGAATGAAAATATCAGCTACACTCTCCAGTGCCAAACTGCCTCCTTCAAATCTTACACCGCAGGAAAGGAAAGCGATAACATCACTCAGCCAGGACCAAAACATCACCATTTTACCAGCGGACAAAGGAAGATGCACAGTAATACTCAACACGTCGGACTACCAGGGAAAAATAACCACACTGCTGAGCGACAGGAACACCTATGAGCCCCTGAAGAGGGACCCAACTAACACTTTTAAAAAGAAAGTCACAGATTACTTGCAAAAACTCGAAAAGGAGAAAATAATCACTCGACCATTGTACTATAGATTGTACCCAGGGGAAGCCACTCCCTGGCCCTCATTCACGAAAATGTTCGTATTTTTATCCTAAATGTCTCCTACTTTTGTTCGTATGAAGCGTCCATACGAACATGCCACGTCAGATTCAACAAACCCTTCTATCCTCATGAGAAGTGTGTAAACGAGCTGCGTAAATTTAATGAATCCCACCTGTTCTATCAACCTGCGCGTGCTCGCGGAGAGGTCATTTACATAATTCCCACCCCTCAAAACACCATATAAGGCCACGTTTCCTGCCTTTTGACAGCAGGAAGTGTCCATTCATTCAAAATCGAGAAGTAAAAAGAAGAACTTCACGCGTTCGGAGATTGAAGGTCGCGCTGTGGCGCACCGCTACCCCCCCCCCCGCAAGTGTCGGATGTGTTTTTGAACAAAAGCATTTTAAAATGTCTCGGAACTACAGTTCTTCATATTAATATTAGTGCATGTTGCGTCTCCCGTGGGTCGTACAGTATCAGAAATCAAGAATAAATGGTTTGATCTGAAAATGGCTTCAAGAAAACCTCTCGCCGCAGCACGCTAGACAGGAGGTGGTCAAGAAAGTCTGCGCTACCGAGATGGATGGAAAATTAAATGCCATGCGCACCTTGCGCAAGACGCGTGCCAACAGCATGCGTGTTCAAGCTGTGATAAAGCCGAGGACCCACTCGTGCGGCGCGCACGGACCATCCCCGGGGCACGGGGGGGGGGCGTGTCCCACGCGTGGGGGGCGCACGGTGGTCGGCGCGGGGCACGGGAGGGGGGGGGGTTGAAGCCGCTTTATTTTAATCTAACCAATTTGTGTCGTTGCATTTAATTTGTTTTAAACTCAGAATATTTTCTAAATAACGAAATATGAGTTATTAGTGAAGAAATTCCGTCTGGATGACAGCAGACCGACTGCTCCTAAAATATACGACAGCTCTGGACCACACGTAAATTTTGTTCGTATCTGAAAAAAATCGTAGGATACGAAAACATTGTTGGATGCCACAAATGATCCTAAATCACTCGTACGCACAGTTTAAGAACAAATCTGTGCGTACGAACGGTTTGTGCATGAGGGCCCCTGTCTTTATGGACTTCCAAAAATACACAAAGAAGATACACCTCTCAGACCCATCGTCAGCAGCATGAACTCAGTTACATACAATGTTGCTAAACATCTCGATGGTATTTTAGCTCCTCTGGTTGGAAGCACACCTCATCACATGAAAAACTCCATTGATTTTGCCAACAAAGTTCAACATTTGAAGCCAAGCCCGGGAGAAACTCTTGTATCGTATGATGTGACTTCGCTGTTCACATGCATACCCATTTCTGAAGCAGTACAAACCATCAAAAAACGACTTCTACAAGACAAGGATTTGGGCAAAAGGACCAACTTCACCCCAGACCACATCTGCACCTTGCTGGATCTCTGCCTCTCCACCACCTATTTCAAGTTCAATGACAGATTTTACAGACAGAAGCACGGCTGTGCCATGGGATCTCCAGTGTCACCCATTGTTGCAAACCTCTACATGGAGGAAGTGGAACAGAGAGCCCTTAACTCCTATGAGGGGACAACTCCAAGCCATTGGTTCCGATATGTGGATGATACCTGGGTCAAAATCCAAGCCAGGGAGGTGGAAGCGTTCACCAGACACATTAACTCGGTAGATAACAACATCAAGTTCACCAGAGAGGATGCTAATGACAATAAGCTTCCTTTTTTGGACTGTTTGGTTCACATGGAAAGAGAGGACAGCCTCAACATTGAAGTTTACAGAAAACCAACCCACACAGACCATTATCTCCTGTTTGACTCTCACCATCCACTGGAACACAAACTTTCTATCATCAGAACTTTACAGCATTGCGCCGATCACATCCCCACGAAGACAGAAGGGAAGAAAAAGGAACAGAAACACATTGAAAAATCTCTCCAAACATGTGGATATCCTAACTGGGCTTTTGTCAAGTCAGCGAGGAAATTTCCAAAACACAATAAGGAACAGAAAAAGGAGAACAGACGAAAAAACATTGTCATCCCTTATGTTGCTGGACTATCAGAGAATTTCAGAAGGATTTTCAACAAACACAACATCCCAGTACATTTCAAACCCAGCAGGACTCTCAGACAGAGGCTGGTCCACCCTAAGGACAAAACACCTACACACAAACAGAGTGGTGTAGTTTATGCAGTCCAGTGCAGCGAGGACTGTCCAGACTTATACATTGGAGAAACTAAACAGCCAATCCACAGAAGAATGTCTCAACACAGGAGAGCCTCCTCCTCTGGACAAAACTCAGCTGTTCACCTCCACCTCACAGACAAGGGACACTCTTTTGAGGACCAAAATGTACATATTTTGGACCGAGAGCACAGGTGGTTTGAGAGAGGTGTGAAGGAGGCGATTTATGTAAAAAGAGAGAAACCATTGTTAAACAGAGGAGGAGGTCTAAGATTTCAGCTTTCTAAAGCCCGGTGCAGAGCTCTGCGCTGGACCGAGCCCCGCGCCACGCGCGCGCGCTGCGCGTGGGAGGTTCACAGCAGAGCACAGCGTGAACCAGCGTGTGGCTCCAACAGAGCTCTGCTTTCTTCTCAC
Organism: Garcialebias charrua; assembly: GCA_038048925.1. Taxonomy (NCBI): domain Eukaryota; kingdom Metazoa; phylum Chordata; class Actinopteri; order Cyprinodontiformes; family Rivulidae; genus Garcialebias; species Garcialebias charrua. Next base: position 28,769 of record JBBPBX010019188.1, read on the forward strand.
GTTCTCTGTGAACAGCTGCACGCGGAGGGGGTCAGTTCAGTCCCCCTCCGCGTGCAGCTGATTGGTCAGACACCGCGCTTCGCGTAGGCGCTCGTAAAATTGGAGCTTGGCGCGCTCGCGTGAACGTTCAAAGGGCTTGTGCAGCGGCAACCTCACGGCGCTCACACAGCGGGGCGCCGCGCTCGCTCAAGCGCGGAGCTCTGCGCCGGCCTTAAAACTTATGGTGTGCCCTGGGTTTGGTCCCCAGGCGTCTCACACCTGATGAGAACAGAGGAGCCTTGTTTGTGAATTAGACCAACAAAGACTTTGACAGGTCCCTGTTATCAATGGGTGAAGTGTGACTTGTCATTTCACATACAGTAGGATGTGTGTGTGTGTTCTGTAAAGGCCGAGATACACTGAAGCAGACTCCGTATACGCGCGTATACGCACATATTTTGTGCGTATGTTTTTGCTGCTATACTTCAGCTCACGTTCTCCTTGTTGTAATATGAGCAGCTGAGCACGGAGGGGACTCAACTGAGCTCGCTGATTGGTCACTTGCTGACACGCCTACTGAATTGATTGACAGCCTTTAAGTCAGCTGAAAGTGAAACCTAGTCAGCTGAAAGTGAAACCTAGAGAACTCATCATGAGCAGCTCGCTGGACTTCTGCGGTGTTCTGATACGGTGTTTCTACTATATATGTTATAAAAAGTTCTCTCAGAAATAAAAATAATAACAGGGAGCGCTTTTCCTGCAGCACACAGCCCACCAGGGATATTTAAAACATCGCGCACCCAGGTAGGACCTGAATTCATTCATTTCAATCATCGAGTGAACGGAGGAAGAAGCGGTTACTTGACTTTAGGCAAAAAAACAAAAGAAAAGGCCCGATCAGCGATAAAGAAGGGGAATTTATTTCATTTGTGTAACATACAAAACAGTCCGGCGCCGGGAAGTTTATGGTCAGACACCGCGTATCGCGCACGCGGATCGCGTATGCGTAGTAAAAAAATACTTTTGCGCGTACATGCCCTGAGGGGCTACGCGGGGCTACGCTTTTGCCACAGCGTACGTACGCTGCGTATAGGCGTACCGTGAGGACGCTCGAGTGTATCTCGGCCTTTAGCTCTGTTTTCACATACTGAACTTTGAATGGGTCACAGGTACGTGTTATCCCAAGTATGTGGGGGTGTTAGTTTCCAATTTACATATGTTGGTGCGTGTCAATGGCTTGTCCTGTTATAACTGCTCCCCTTCACTGTCTCCTAACTCAATTGATAAAGCTTTTCGGATGAGAAGTGAAACGTCTTGTTTTGTTACAAATAAAGTCCAGTTGTTTTGTATTGAACGCCTTTTTTGATTTTATCATGTCCTGGACGACTGAGAATATTCACCAGCATAGCTCTCCAGATGGTAGTAGAACACTCCATCAAGACGCTAATCATCTGCACTGACTCTAACTATGCTCGTTTAAGTTTCGCTTGTCAGAGTCAGAGTTATAGAGTCTTTATTGTCATTCGCACCGCATGTGGTACATGTGATGAAAACGAGATTATGTACACGGGGTCCTAGTTACATCCAACAACAAATGCAAGAGAAAAACAGTAATAACAACTAGAATTAACTAAGAGAAACATCAACTAGTAATACACTAAGCCCTAAAGTGGTGGAAAAACATCATTATAAACAGCAGCACGAACATGAGTCTGTATGAGCAGATGGTCACAGATGAACACAGCAACAAGAAAACAGATCAGCATCAGCATGATGTGATATTTTGCAGTGTTTATTCTTATTATTTATTTATTCATGAGTCTAACAGCCTCAGGGTAGAAGCTGTTCCTCAGTCTAGTGGTTCTACATTTGATGCTCCTCAACCTCCGTCCTGAGGGGAGTGGGACAAAGAGTGAGTGTGCTGGGTGAGTGAGGTCTTTCATGATGCAGGTGGCTCTTTTCCTGCATCTGGAGGTGTAAATGTCTGTGATGGTGGGGAGACTGACTCCAACAGACTTCTGTGCAGCCTTCACCACTCTCTGTAGAGCTTTCCTCTCTGCAACTGTGCAGCCTCCATGCCACACGTTGATGCTGGAGCACAGGATGCTCTCCACTGCACACCTGTAGAAGGAGGTGAGAACTGGGCTGCTCAGACCAGCTCGTCTCAGCCGTCTGAGGAAGTAGAGTCTCTGATAGGGATGCACCGATACCAGATTTTTGAAAACCGAGTACAAGTACTTACATTAAAGTACTTGCCGATACCAAGTACCGATACAAGTACTAATTAATTTTTTTTAAATCATTCTAATTAACTTAAACTGTTTATTTTCATTAGACACTTCAAACATAAATAAACAAAGTACATTACTACAGTATTGGTAATCTGTACAGGGCTTAAACTTAAAAAAAATCCTGAGCCTGAAACTTTTTTGTGTTGTTGATCAAATAAAATCGTAACATTTTGCCAACGTTTATTAAAAATGCTCTCTGAAAAGTGCAAACTGTTTTTAAACAATTCAGCTTCAAGTAACAAGCAAGTGTATTTTAAAGTGTTAAACATCTATGTTTACCTACATAAGTAACTTGATTCAATAACTACTGTAGTTTAGAGAGCAACAAGTCCCAGTTGAATGCATGCAGATCAAAAACCTGTTTTATTTAACTACAGATTTTATTATTTTATTTAACTTTACTTATTCATGTTCCCCAGATTGAAAATCAACCTTCTTATTTCAGCTGTCACCCCAGCTGTCACTGAACTCCGTTCAATCCTGCAGGAGCCTCTGTCAGATGGGAGGGGAGGGGGGATTGTTTATGTGTTCAACAGTGTGTGTGTGTGGGGGGGGGGGGCTGCGCTTTGATTCGCTGCACCCCCCACATCAACACAGAGTCCTGCAGCCAAACGGAGTTTGTTGCAGCTCACGCGCGCACACACAGAAGACCTGCTCTGTCTTTTTTCCGGTCGCTCATTTGAAACACGTACCTTGCGCTCTGTCACTCGAAAGGGAGGACTCAGAGGAGGAGCGGACACACAGGAGGAGAATGCCGCGGTGCGTCAACCATAAACACAGAGGCGACACTGTAAATGCATTTCGCCGCACGGCACAGTGCACGCGCAGCGCGCGCGCGCTCCAGCCTGCGGACCAAAGCGCGAGCAGCCTTCAGAGGAGGAGCAGACACACAGCAGGAGGAGAACACTGAAGCCGCACGGCTCAGTGCGCGCGCAGAGGCATTTTATTTTTTTTACAAGTTTGGACATACTTTCAGCCAGGGCTTAAAGAATGTCCAAACTTGTACAAAAAAAAAAAAACGTTTTACATTTGAACTCTTACATAGTCAATGAAATGAAATGAAACTGGTATCGGTCCTGTAGTATCGGAACCCTTATATGAGTACGAGTACGAGTAAACACACGTGGTATCGAACCGATACCCGATGCTGGTATCGGTATCGGTGCATCCCTAGTCTCTGATGACCTTTCTTGATCAGGCTGGTGGTGTTGTTGCTCCAGCTGAGGTTATCATTCAAGTGTACACCCAAGTATTTGTAGCTGGAGACCACCTCCACCGCAGATCCACCTATGTTCAGTGGGGCATGGGTGTGTTTGTTCCTTCTGAAGTCCACAATCATCTCCTTTGTCTTCTTCACATTCATGTGAAGATTATTCTCTTTGCACCAGCTCTCCAGGTGTTCCACCTCCTGTCTGTAGCTGGACTCATCATTGTTTGTGATGCATCCCACCACCGCTGTATCATCTGCAAACTTAACAATATGACAGCCTGGATGTGTGGCTGTACAATCATATGTGAGCAGAGTGAACAGAAGAGGGCTCAGCACACATCCTTGGGGAGAGCCAGTGCTGAGGGTTATGGTGGAGGAGGAGAAGTTGTGGATCTTCACGGACTGTGGTCTGTTTGTTAAGAAGTCTAGTACCCAGTTACAAATGGAGGGGCTTAGTCCAAGTGTAGATAGTTTGTCTATCAGAGTTTGGGGGATCATGGTGTTGAAGGCAGATGTGAAGTCCACAAAGAGCAGACGCACGTATGAGTCCTTCTGATCCAGGTGGGTGAGAGCAGTGTGGACCACAGAGGAGATGGCGTCCTCTGTTGATCGGTTCTCGCGGTATGCATATTGATGAGGGTCCTCGTTGATGTTGACGGTTGCCTTGATGTGGGACATGACCAGTTTCTCAAAACATTTAGCGACTATCGGGGTGAGAGCCACCGGTCTATAGTCATTCAGACCAGTCACTGTGGAGCTCTTTGGGACTGGGATGATGGTCGCGGTCTTCAGGCAGGTGGGAACTGACTCCAGTGCAAGTGAGGTGGTGAAGATGTCAGCCAGCACCTCACAGAGCTGGTCCGCACATTCCTTCAGAACTTTCCCTGGGATGTTGTCTGGTCCGGTTGCTTTATGAGGATTAATCCTTCTGAGACTGCCTCTCACTTCTGCTGCGGTCACTCTGAGATGCTCTTCATCTGGTGATGAGGTGAGTCTGGTGCTAGCTGGTCTGTTTGGATCTTCAAAACGTGCATAAAACATATTGAGGGCATCGGGCAGAGATGGGTCCCTGGGGCATTGTTTCTTCTTGCCTTTGTAATCTGTTATACATTTAATCTGTCACCTTCTGTCATCAGTCACCTCGCTGTGTGTAAACAGAACGGTTTCCTAACAAGCGACAGAAAAGTGGTGAAACACAAGGAGCTTTTCATGGCATGTGATCACTTGGTGACATCATACGACTTACAGATCTACTGAAAGAAAGTTCCAGGACATTCTAGAGTCCCAGGCGATGACAAGCACTACAATGACATTGCAGATTCCTTAGCCAAAGAAGGAGCCGACGAAGGTCCTCTATGGTCCTTCGACCCCTCCTGGTTAATCAAGACTCTGTCAATACAACCTACAGTCAGGGTTATGGCAGTCACACGTGCACAGGCCGCAGCCAGACCTGCTGACAACGCAGTCTCTGTACGACCCGCACTGACTGACCCAGACATCATCCAACTACAGAAGTCGGATCCTGCTATCAACTCCATGATACTGTACCTGACTGATCCAGACAAAAACACTCCGTCTAAAGACGAACTGGATTCCGATCCAGACCTTAAAGTCCTTTATCAGCTGCGCAAACAGCTAAAACTAATCAAAGGCATCCTAACTTTCGCTCATGGACCAACGTCCTCACCTGTGTTCGTGGTTCCCCATGACCAAAGGGGGGTGATGTTAGTTCATGCCCATGATCTCCCGTCCGCAGGACACAAAGGAGATAAAGCCACGCTGACGGCATTAAAACAAATTGCCTATTGGCCTGGAATGAAAAAGGATGTCAAGGACTACATTGAAGGGTGCGTGGTCTGTGGCCAGTTTCAGCCAACCAGACCACTTCACAGAGCACCACTGCAAAGCAGAGGCATTGCATTCCCATGGTCTGACCTCCAGATCGACAGGGTTGGACCACTCACTAACACTGCACTAAAACCATAGATATATGGAAGGATCTGTGTTCGGATATTCCCGGAAATGGCCCGCAATGATCCTTAAAAAATCCCAAAATCCGGATACTTATCTTCGGCAGATCCAAAATAAATGTGGCTGTTATTTGTCAAGGGCCTGCCAAAGATAAGTATCCGGATTTTGGGATCTTGGGATTTTTTAAGGATCATTGCGGTCCATTTCCGGGAATATCCGGAAATATAAGTATAAGTATATGTAAAGGATACGGAGATATACTACATCAGATCTTACCGTATATCTATGGTTTTAGTGCAGTGTAAGAGCTCTAGATGAAATAAATATTTTCTCACGGTAACCTGTGCATTTACCGAATGCCTACCAGCTCCTAACGACACAGCACAAACCATTGCTATGTTGTTAATGCATCATATATTCTCAAGGTTTGGACTTCCCCTTCGGGTGAACTCAGACCAAGGTACACACTTCACAGGTGAAGTGATGAAAGAACTGTGGAAGACGCTAGGCGTCAAGGCCAACTTTCATGTCGGCTACCACCCACAGGCTTCAGGCCAAGTTGAGAGAGCAAACAGAACTGTGGTGAGTATTTTGAAGAAATACGTGGCTGCAAACCACAAGGACTGGGACGTGAAACTCCCTCTGGTCCTCATGGCCATAAGAGCCACTCCACACACATCAACTGGCATCTCTCCCTTCGAGATGATGACCGGTCGACAAATGACTCTCCCTCTACACCTGTTGTACCAACCAGGCGACGCCGCCATGGCGACAGCCTACACTACACAACAATACATGAAAGATTTGAATGTACACCTCAGAAACACTTTTGCTTTCGCCCAGAAAAACCTGGAAAAATCCGCTGAAGGACGCAAGGCGTACTACGACCAGAAGGCCTCTCATAATGAACTCCAAGTGGGAGACAGAGTCTGGTACTATACGTTCGCCAGCAACCGGGAAAGGAGGGTCCGAGACCGGAACTCTCGCCCGCAAACTGATGCCCAGGTGGACTGGACCTCATCTGATAACAGACAAAGTGTCCTCAGTCGTCTACGAAATCAAAATCAGCAAAGGCCGCAAAGAGCCAATTGCTAAATGGGTACATCGAAATCAGATCAAACCTTACAAGGCGTTCAATGAATCCACAAAAGACAAAGATCTCACAAACTCACCGACTTCATGGGATAATAAGGTCATACAAACACAAGTTAGTAAATAAACTAATCAGGTTTAAACTACCGTATTTTCCACCCTATAAGTCGCATTGTCCAACTTGAACTTAGAAACGCTAAGTCTAACACCCACAACAAAAAACTAACCTTAACAACCGTTTAAATCCACAAGATTTAATTTGACCTCGGTCATAAAGTTGAGACCTGTTTTTCTTGTGTGTTACACTTTGGAATCTGACGACAAGAGTGTGTCGAAGCAGTGAAACGTTGTTTCCTTGTTGTTTAGTCATTACTGTTGTCATTAGTTGAGATATTGTTTGGTTCTGAACACTCCCAGCCAAAAAGGTTTTGTATTAACATTGGTTAATGAATGATATGGATTTAACTATGCCAACATGCAGTTCGTTTTGTTAAATCTCAATCGTCGAAGAGTCAATGTAGTTTAAAGCTACTCAAGGTACCATAAACTACACTGGTCTCACAATTTCTAAATTGAACCGATTCAATCGTTTCTATTCTAGATGATCTATTAATTTTGATGAGTCTCGCCATAGACTTCAAAATTTACATGTATTAGGAATACCAAATCCTACGTCGTTCGTCCAAAAGACAACAGACATTTAGATCAAACTATATTTCATTTTTCTATTTTAGTTTAACCTAAACTAAGTAATGAATGGAGAAATAGTTTGGAATTAGAGGCCTTCGTTACAGAAGCCCTCCAAAATTTTATAGGTATAGATCCCTATATCTAAGGCCCTGTTTACACGGACACTGTGTGGGGGAAACGGATGTTTTGGGTATGTTAATTAGGTGAAAAGTTTTGCGTTGACACTGTCGAATTCTGTGGATACGACTCTCTCCCCCTCCACCCCCCGTCCTCATGATTTCACTGTAGTTACCATGCTGGGCCTTTAGATGGCGCTGTGATTTTTGGAACCTTCACTACTGCGCATGCGTGCAGCCTGAGGTAAACAGCAGCCGAGAGCCTGCCTCGTCTGTTTTCCTCTCTGGCTAAAATCAGCTAACTACAAGTTGTTGTCAACAAGTTAACAACAAGTTAAAGCTGGAATTTGGATAAGAGTCAACAGATTTGAGTCAGTGGGACCCGCTTCATCTAACAAGCTGCACACCAGACGCTGAGACTGTGGACCAGAACCGCTGAGTGGACTGTGGACCAGAACCGGACTTTACTCCGTGATAAACAGCTGACTTACAGCAGGTAAATCAACGTTCTAATGTTTGCTTGTGTTTACTTTGATCACACAACAACTGAGTTTTTATTTATTTATTTATTTATTTCTGCCAGGTGGAGAAGCTGTCGTTGACAGGCTGATGGTTCGGCGGTTCTGATGGGTCCAGATGAACACACAGCAAGAGTCCAGTTCATTAACGTAGTTACAGTTCGGTTCACGTGTTTTAATAGTGTGTTCAGTTTAATTCTCAGTGTTTGTGTTTAAACTTTGGTGCTGAATAAATAAATAAATAAAAAATAAACCTGGTGTCTTCATTTTCACAGCACGTTACGCACTGTTTAAAAAATGTAACGAGTCCAGATAGATACTGTAGTTCAGATAAATTTACATCTCCCACGCCAACATAAATACTGTTTATTATTGTTAAACTGTTATATTTTGCAACGTGACACGTGAAATGTCAGACTGTCCGCGAGTGCGGGCTGCGCGCATGTGGTTGACACAAAAGCTCCACGGGAGATGTTTACATTATCAGCGGGGGGTCAGCGAAAAACTTCCACCTTGAGAGCAGGGTCAGAAAAGTATCGGTGTCATCGAGGGGGGCCAGCAGCGTCGTGTAGGCGATAAGCAAAGTCGCAAAGAGAAAGTAGCGGTTACACTCAAAATACGCGCCGTGTAAACTGGCCCTTATTTTACAGAATTGATCCACCCCTTAATTGGTAGTTGTAGCTGATCTAAACCATGATAGCTTACACACCAGGTGCATATACGTAGGGCCTAATGTAAAATCCCAATCATAAGCCCACCTAAAAAAACACATAATTGCATGACACATAGAACCAGAGTAGCACTGACTGGAAGCCAACCAGCCAACAACCTTCGATGTGGGGACCTGCAGCTCCAACGCTTGGTCTTCAACCTTCATCCAAGGGTCGCCTCCTCTGCGTCAATCGAGGGATCCCCTCTACATGCTGATTATAAAAACATTTGTTGCTGATGAAATCACCAACTCTAATCGATATGGAACTACTGCTGTGGAATTACCGCTATGGATTATAAGACTTTGTTTTCCAAGGGATCACAGACTTTGTTTTCCAAGAGTTAACAGACTCAGTTTTCCAAAGGATTAAAAGCTTACCGCAATGGGATTACCTACGAAAAGTATGGAAGTTCCAAAAACTTTATGGGATTATAATTTTTGATTTTTCTTTTCTACTTGCTGGATTACTTCAAGATTAGAGACAGTTCAATGTTTCCTTTTGTGTTAAACCCCATCCCCAAGGACTGGCGATGGCTTCCAAAAGGGGGGAGATGTAGTGGGCATGACCGTGCCCGCTCTGATACCTTTGTATTTTTGAACTGTTCCAGAGATGACCTTTACTGACCTCTCAGTAAAGCAAGACATTTACTACAAATTATTCCATCAGAATGTTTAAAGATGGCGCCTTTGTTTATGGTCCGCCGTCTACATGCTCTCCTGAACTTTTTACTGTTGTTCATGTTTTGCCTTTTTTTCATCGACGATGCATCCTCGCTTCTGGTCTATGATCGCTCAACTCTTCTAAATATACGAGACTCGCTAATCAATGCACCGGCTACGGACAGATATGGACATTTTGAGCCTCCACCACCTCCACCTTTCTTGGCGTCTGTTCCAGCCTACCTACACCGCAACGCCAGCCCATGGCCACGCAACAAGCGACGCAGAAGACGCGGAAAGCGAGCGGGAGTCCTGGTGAGATTTAAAAAGTATCTCTCCACTCACAGTACGGCTTCGGCTGACTTACCTCCTGAATTCAACGTCTTTGATGTCCGTCGTTCCATGATTCATCGTCATCGCTGCCTTGTTGCGGTCAATCATGACGTCAGCGGTCAGTATCCATCTTGTCCCCCGGTGAAGAACCAGAACCGAGGCTACGTTATTCAGAACCTCCGCCCGCTCGCTCGAGCTGAGAGTGACGTAACTGGCAGTGTGCCAATACGTGCAACACTGTTTAACGCCAGATCGATCACTAATAAAACTTTTATATTAAGTGATTTGATCTCCACTCATCGTCTGGATCTGTTCCAGATAACTGAAACTTGGCAAAAACCAGGGGACAACAGCTCCTTCTCTGAACTCCTCCCATCTGGCTTCTCCCACCTGAGCACTCCGCGCGGGTTTGGAAGAGGGGGGAGGCCTGGCTGCAGTCTTCTGTGATGCGTTCAAGTGCCGCTTGTTGCCTCAGAAAAATTATAACAGCTTTGAAATTATGCTGCTTGTGCTGGAATCGGCAAAACCTCTACTGTGTGGCGTCGTTTATCGGTCTCCACAATACAATAAAGATTTTCTGAGTGAGTTTTCAGAACTACTGACTGAACTACTCCCAAAATTTGACTCCCTGCTCTTTTGTGGGGATTTCAACGCACACATCTGCTGCCCCAGTAATCAATTTGGATGTGAATTTCAGGACCTTCTGGACTCTTTCAACTTGTCGCAGTCTATCTCGGGGGCAACACAGTCAGGGTCATACACTGGACCTAATTATCTCCCACGGCCTTAAAATATCTGCTGTGGAGATCCTGGACACCTGCATTTCTGACCATTTTCCCATCTTATTTGAATTTTCCACCCCTCCTACACCGAAGGCTGTTCTACCAGCACATCTCTGCCGCTCCATCACCCCATCAACCCCAAATGAGTTCACTGATGCCTTTAAGAGCACTGACTTATGCTCTGCCGTCAGCCTGGATCCATCTCTACATCCTGAGGACTTCATCAGCTCCTTCCATCGTACCTGCACAACGATCTTGGACTCCATCGCTCCTCTCAAACAGGCTTCTTCAAAGAATAAACCACCTCCATGGCTCAATGAAACAACGCGGGCGCTTCGACAACGCTGCAGAAAAGCAGAGCGAAAATGGAAGCGGGACCGACTTCATGTATCCCAGGGAATACTAAGAGACTGTCTCTGTGATTATCAAAATGCTGTGAAACAGGCCAAGTCACAGTACCTCTCCAACTTAATCTCCACAAGCTCCAACCGGCCGAGGATGCTTTTCAACACACTACAGTCTGTCATCAACCCATCTGTGAATGTTCTGAAAACTGCCACTCAGTCTACCTGCGACGACTTTCAGAGCTATTTTGTCAACAAAATAGACTCTATCAGGCAGAACATTGTCAGTCCATCCAACGCTGTCCAATCATGTGTGTCTACAATAACCACTGCTGTTTTTGACCAATTTGACCTGGTCTCACTGCCTAACCTCACCAAGGTGGTTCAGCAGATGAAACCAACAAACTGTTCTCTGGACATCATTCCCTCTAAAATGTTCAAACAGTCCTTTGATGTAATTGGTCCTTGTGTTTTGTCATTTATCAACAGCTGTCTAACTTCAGGTTATGTGCCATCTGCTTTCAAACACGCTGTGGTCAGGCCTCTTCTCAAAAAACCAGGCCTAGATCCTACAGCTCTCTCTAATTTCAGACCAGTTTCCCATCTGTCATTTCTATCAAAGGTCCTAGAAAAGATTGTTTTTATTCAACTTCAATCTTTTCTAGAACTCAACAACCTGTTTGAAAAATTTCAGTCAGGTTTTCGAGCTCGTCACAGCACTGAATCTGCACTGCTCAAAGTACAGAATGACATTCTTCTGTCCCTGGATGCAAAAAACCCTGCTCTGCTGGTGATGTTAGACCTCTCAGCAGCTTTTGACACCGTCGACCATCAGGTACTAATCAACCGCTTGTCTCAGCAGGTTGGCCTCCAGGGAGCTGTGCTAGAATGGTTCAAATCTTACCTGACTGGGAGAACCTTTTCTGTCATGATAGGTGATTTGTCCTCCTCTTCATCAACCCCTCTGACCTCTGGCGTACCACAGGGATCCATTCTGGGGCCAGTCCTCTTCTCTCTTTACATGCTGCCATTAGGTTCAATCATTGCACGTCACAACCTGTCTTTTCACATGTATGCAGACGATTTACAAATCTATCTGCCAGTCACTCCCAACCCCTCACCCAGTTCAAACACTCTTGTCAACTGCTTAAATGACATTAAGCACTGGCTCTCTCAAAACTTCCTCCACCTAAACACAGATAAAACTGAATGCATTTTGTTTGGTGCACCTGATGACACCAGCAACATCCTTCCCAGTCCCAGTGTTGGTTTTCCCCTCCCCCACTTCAACTCGGTGGTCAGAAATCTTGGAGTGCAGCTTGACTCCAACTTAAAGTTTGATAAACAGATCAGTTCTGTTGTCAAGACCAGCTTTTTCCAGCTCCGTCTGCTCTCCAAAGTCAAGTCATTTCTCAGCCGTGGTGATCTGGAGAAGGCCATCCATGCCTTTGTGACCTCCAGACTTGACTATTGTAATGCTTTGTATGTTGGTATTAATCAATCCTCCATCTCCCGTTTACAGCTTGTACAGAACTCTGCCGCGCGCTTTTTGACCAACACACGAAAATATGAACACATCACTCCTGTCCTGTCCTCTCTACACTGGCTCCCGGTTCAGTTCAGGATACAGTTCAAGCTGCTCCTGTTTGTTTTCAAAGCTCTGAATGGACTTGCACCTCTCTACATCTCAGAACTTTTGAAAGTCCATCAGCCCGGCAGAGCTTTACGATCTGCCAGTCAACACCTGCTGGAGGTGCCTCGCTCAAGGTACAAACAATGGGGAGACCGGTCCTTTTCTGTTGCCGGCCCAAAAGCCTGGAACAATCTCCCCCTTGAACTGCGTGCCACCTCTGATCTGACTCTGTTCAAAACCAAACTGAAGACCCACTTGTTCAGAAAAGCTTTCAGTGTGTAACTTTTATTATTTTGGTATTTTAGTATGTAGCATTTTTATTTCCATTGCCTTCTTTTATTGCTATTATTTTTAATTCTATTTTCATTGTTTTATTGTTCCAGTTTATTCATCTCTTTATCCTGTTAAGCACCTTGGTCAATGCAAGGCATTGTATGAAGGTGCTATACAAATAAAGTTTATTATTATTATTATATTATTATGTAATCTGAAAACATAGTCACCAAAAGAGACTATTGGCTTCTTTAATTTTATTCTAATGTAATCAAAAGAATAACATTTTGTCATTTTCATGATATATGTTATATGCTGTGTTATTCTTTAAATGTGAAGCATGACTGTGTTACTTGATCAAATGAAAGGGTGTCAAAGTTCAGATAAAATGTCAAACTGACTTACACAGAAGTTGTTTTTGTTGAGTTTCAGCTAAAACTCTAACTAGCGTCTGAAAGTCTTCTCACTCAGATACTTTTCCTAAACAATTTCCCTCTGCTCTGAATTTCACCTTGAATCGTGATAACAAGTGAACTGCTCGACTGCTTCTTTTTGGACCAATGGGGAAGAGACAAGTCCTCTCTTTCTCAGATCTTCTAAAGTTCTAAGCTTTTGCTGGAACGAAGAAGTCTGCTGGTGTAAGCCTCAGGATGAGGTCTTCCCAAAAGAACTGAATGAACTTCAGTCAAACGCTAAGGACAGTCATTCAGTTAAGGACTAATAACATGTTGTTATGAGTCCACTTCGAACGAGCGTAAGCTCAAAACTTTGTTTATTCCTTCCTGGAATAATTTATCTTGAGCCAGGGGCCAGGAGCTGACACATTTTCTGATGACCAACGCGAAACCAGGAGACGTTGGAAGGTAAACGTAATAACCAGCTCAGATGTACTGGCCCCCGCAAGGAACCCGTGCATCTGAAAAGCTACAAGGTCTTCTCTTACCAGGCTGTCGTCAAAAGGTAAAGAGCTGTTTACAAACGTACCTGGGGTTTAGCAGACGTCGGATGGAAAGTGTCATTTCTGGTTACACTCAAGATAAATAACTTCCTCCTTTAACCTCTCCTTCTTAAATTTCTCCATCTCCATTTCTAAGCTGGTAACTATTTTTAAGCTAAGACTGAGCCACAGACTAAGTATAATGACATCCTGTATTTATGTCTGTTGTTACAATTTAACTAACTACTTAGGCTGCTACCCCCGCGACCCGACCCCGGATAAGCGGAAGAAAATGGATGGATGGATGGATGGATGGATGGTTACAATTTAAATGTGCTGACATATTTAAATTGCAAGAAAGTGAAATCATGTCAATCAAGTGTAATGGTGTTATTTAGTTGATTTATTCTAAATAAATGGTAGTGTCTTTGGCACACCAAACTAAGTTAACGTTTCCGTTGTCACTCTATGGCTTCTGTTTTACTTATCCATCATAAAGATCACAGAAATATTGGGTAAACGGAAAAAGAAGAATCCGTGAAATTACTACTCAATCTGAATAAGTAAATTAAGATATATAAAGTGTGTCAGTTTAATATTGACCCCTTGATATATCCATTACATCTGGGTGACACTGTACGTGTTTAAAGACACAATATGGTAACACCCTCATGTTTACTTCACAACCGAGAATAGAAGCACATGAAGGCAGAGGCTAAAGAGATACTGGAGCAGGTGCGAGTTGTGTGGATGAGCACTGAGCTAACCAGGCTGTCGTACCTGGGCAGGAGCCCACAGGCAGTGGCTATGAACAGCCTAAAGCCTCGGATATAGTTGACGCGTCGCATAGGGCGCGCGGCCAAAGTGACGCAATCGCGAAGTCCCCGCCCCCGCGCTTTGGCCAGCGCGTTGGTTTTGCGCGTGGTCGTGCACCTCCCAGATTTTGAAGCTCCGCAAGCCTAGCGCGCGCGCCAAATTGATTGACAGGTCGGGTAGGGACCTCACCGACAGCCTTCACGCCAGAGCCTGCAGCTGTCTGCGCCGCTGTGGTCGTGGAAACGGCGTCGCGACGCATGGAGGAATGTTTTTTATGTGATTCAAATGTATTAAATTCCCCGAGCGAGCGGAAAGCCATTTGTTTTTGTTGTGTGATTTCAAACAGTTCTTCTTCTACGGTAGATTTCTTCTTCTACACCCTTTCTTGCAACATATGCACAGGTTTTAGAGGGTACTGCCACCTGCTGGTCAGTAAAAGAACAGCACTTTGCCATGCGCTGCCGTGCCACACTATAAACGCATGCACAGTGCGCGCAGCACGAGCGCTCCAGTTTGCGGACCAAAGCGCGACTATATCCGAGGCTTGAGGAGGCACCAGGAGGCTCCACATGTGGAGGAGGACAACATCAAGGAGGACTGTAACTGTGTTTCCATCTATTTTAAATTCGAATTTTGAGCGAATTTTTGAAATTTCGCAAAAACGTAAATAAAAATTAATGCGAATCAGAAGTGTTTCCATCAACTGGCTTGAAGCACATCCACCAGGCCACGCAAAGCGGCATTACGTCACACGTCAGCGTCATTACGTCAGACGTCAGCGTTACACATGTAAAGAACGTAAAGAATGATGAGTAGAAAGAAGAACTTCATTTTATGATTTTATTTTAGATCTGAAGATCTGAAGCTCTCGACCTTGACTTCTCTAAATGGTTTTCAGAATCTGTTGGAATCGGCAGGGGTTGTGCTAGGGTGTGGGGGGGTTCGGGGCCTGCGGGTTTACCGTGGACGGGGCTGGCAGTGCGCTCCCCCTGGGGTTGCATGGACTCGGGTGTCCTGTCCTGTCGGCGGGGCACGGGGTGGGCTGGATCTTGGATGTCTGCTGCTCTCCACCCCATAATGAATGGGTCTACCTCCTGGGTTTGGATGTGGGCTGCCCCATGTAGGGAGCAGGTACATGTCTTGGACCTAGGGGGTATAGAGTGTGCATCGGGATTATGAATGGAGCGTGTCGTTATTGTTTGTCTTTCTGTGACTGAGGGTGAGGATGAGGGTGGGTCTGAATGAGTGTGTCTGTGTATGAATGTTTAAGTGTCAGGCTGGGACTTGGACTGCCCCCTCTCTGATACTTCTGAGGCTACCTAGTGTCGCGCTCCTGCCACGTGGCCCCCTGGTGGGTGTTCCTCTGCCTGCGGGCGTGCTTGGGGCCCTCACTATCTGGGGCTGGGCGCTTGGGCGTTTGTCGGCTCGGCCTGGTGGCTGCCTGGTGGGGCTCGGGTCCTCTGGTCCTGTCGGGTCTGGACCTGAGGGATGGGCGTCCCCGGTGCCCGGGCCTCGGTGACCGGCCCTGTGGCTACGTCGGTGCAGCGGGCTCCGGCGGGGGCCTGTGTATTTATCGCTGTTGACCCCGGG
>JBBPBX010019189.1:0-41475 GCA_038048925.1 Garcialebias charrua
TTTTTGACCATTTTAATGGTTAAAAAATGTACAATGACTTAAAATAGAAAACAAAAGACTGTGCCTCAACTATAGAGACTAGTATAATTATTTTAAAGTGTTTTTGGGTCAACGGGTCACATGTCTTGGAAGCTATTGAAGAAGAACGCTCATTTTTGACCATTTTAATGGTTAAAAAATGGACAATGACTTAAAATAGAAAACAAAAGACTGTGCCTCAACTATAGAGACTAGTATAATTATTTCAAAGTGTTTTTGGGTCAACAGGTCACATGTCTTGGAAGCTATTGAAGAAGAACGCTCATTTTTGACAATTTTAATTGTTAAAAAATGTACAATGACCTAAAATAGAAAACAAAAGACTGTGCCTCAACTATAGAGACTAGTATAATTATTTTAAAGTGTTTTTGGGTCAACAGGTCACATGTCTTGGAAGCTATTGAAGAAGAACGCTCATTTTTGACCATTTTAATGGTTAAAAAATGTACAATGACTTAAAATAGAAAACAAAAGACTGTGCCTCAACTATAGAGACTAGTATAATTTCTTAAAGTGTTTTTGGGTCAACAGGTCACATGTCTTGGAAGCTATTGAAGAAGAACGCTCATTTTTGACCATTTTAATTGTTAAAAAATGTACAATGACCTAAAATAGAAAACAAAAGACTGTGCCTCAACTATAGAGACTAGTATAATTATTTTAAAGTGTTTTTGGGTCAACAGGTCACATGTCTTGGAAGCTATTGAAGAAGAACGCTCATTTTTGACCATTTTAATGGTTAAAAAATGGACAATGACCTAAAATAGAAAACAAAAGACTGTGCCTCAACTATAGAGACTAGTATAATTATTTTAAAGTGTTTTTGGGTCAACAGGTCACATGTCTTGGAAGCTATTGAAGAAGAACGCTCATTTTTGACCATTTTAATGGTTAAAAAATGTACAATGACTTAAAATAGAAAACAAAAGACTGTGCCTCAACTATAGAGACTAGTATAATTATTTCAAAGTGTTTTTGGGTCAACAGGTCACATGTCTTGGAAGCTATTGAAGAAGAACGCTCATTTTTGACCATTAAATTGTTAAAAAAATGTACAGTGACCTAAAATAGAAAACAAAAGACTGTGCCTCAACTATAGAGACTAGTATAATTTCTTAAAAGTGTTTTTGGGTCAACAGGTCACATGTCTTGGAAGCTATTGAAGAAGAACGCTCATTTTTGACCATTTTAATTGTTAAAAAATGTACAATGACCTAAAATAGAAAACAAAAGACTGTGCCTCAACTATAGAGACTAGTATAATTACTTAAAAGTGTTTTTGGGTCAACAGGTCACATGTCTTGGAAGCTATTGAAGAAGAACGCTCATTTTTGACCATTTTAATGGTTAAAAAATGTACAATGACCTAAAATAGAAAACAAAAGACTGTGCCTCAACTATAGAGACTAGTATAATTATTTTAAAGTGTTTTTGGGTCAACAGGTCACATGTCTTGGAAGCTATTGAAGAAGAACGCTCATTTTTGACAATTTTAATGGTTAAAAAATGGACAATGACCTAAAATAGAAAACAAAAGACTGTGCCTCAACTATAGAGACTAGTATAATTATTTTAAAGTGTTTTTGGGTCAACAGGTCACATGTCTTGGAAGCTATTGAAGAAGAACGCTCATTTTTGACCATTTTAATGGTTAAAAAATGTACAATGACTTAAAATAGAAAACAAAAGACTGTGCCTCAACTATAGAGACTAGTATAATTATTTTAAAGTGTTTTTGGGTCAACGGGTCACATGTCTTGGAAGCTATTGAAGAAGAACGCTCATTTTTGACCATTTTAATGGTTAAAAAATGTACAATGACTTAAAATAGAAAACAAAAGACTGTGCCTCAACTATAGAGACTAGTATAATTATTTCAAAGTGTTTTTGGGTCAACAGGTCACATGTCTTGGAAGCTATTGAAGAAGAACGCTCATTTTTGACCATTTTAATTGTTAAAAAATGTACAATGACCTAAAATAGAAAACAAAAGACTGTGCCTCAACTATAGAGACTAGTATAATTATTTTAAAGTGTTTTTGGGTCAACAGGTCACATGTCTTGGAAGCTATTGAAGAAGAACGCTCATTTTTGACCATTTTAATGGTTAAAAAATGGACAATGACTAAAATAGAAAACAAAAGACTGTGCCTCAACTATAGAGACTAGTATAATTATTTTAAAGTGTTTTTGGGTCAACAGGTCACATGTCTTGGAAGCTATTGAAGAAGAACGCTCATTTTTGACCATTTTAATGGTTAAAAAATGTACAATGACTTAAAATAGAAAACAAAAGACTGTGCCTCAACTATAGAGACTAGTATAATTATTTTAAAGTGTTTTTGGGTCAACAGGTCACATGTCTTGGAAGCTATTGAAGAAGAACGCTCATTTTTGACCATTTTAATGGTTAAAAAATGTACAATGACTTAAAATAGAAAACAAAAGACTGTGCCTCAACTATAGAGACTAGTATAATTATTTCAAAGTGTTTTTGGGTCAACAGGTCACATGTCTTGGAAGCTATTGAAGAAGAACGCTCATTTTTGACCATTTTAATGGTTAAAAAATGTACAATGACCTAAAATAGAAAACAAAAGACTGTGCCTCAACTATAGAGACTAGTATAATTATTTTAAAGTGTTTTTGGGTCAACAGGTCACATGTCTTGGAAGCTATTGAAGAAGAACGCTCATTTTTGACCATTTTAATGGTTAAAAAATGGACAATGACCTAAAATAGAAAACAAAAGACTGTGCCTCAACTATAGAGACTAGTATAATTATTTTAAAGTGTTTTTGGGTCAACAGGTCACATGTCTTGGAAGCTATTGAAGAAGAACGCTCATTTTTGACAATTTTAATGGTTAAAAAATGGACAATGACCTAAAATAGAAAACAAAAGACTGTGCCTCAACTATAGAGACTAGTATAATTATTTTAAAGTGTTTTTGGGTCAACAGGTCACATGTCTTGGAAGCTATTGAAGAAGAACGCTCATTTTTGACCATTTTAATGGTTAAAAAATGTACAATGACTTAAAATAGAAAACAAAAGACTGTGCCTCAACTATAGAGACTAGTATAATTATTTCAAAGTGTTTTTGGGTCAACAGGTCACATGTCTTGGAAGCTATTGAAGAAGAACGCTCATTTTTGACCATTTTAATTGTTAAAAAATGTACAATGACTTAAAATAGAAAACAAAAGACTGTGCCTCAACTATAGAGACTAGTATAATTATTTTAAAGTGTTTTTGGGTCAACAGGTCACATGTCTTGGAAGCTATTGAAGAAGAACGCTCATTTTTGACCATTTTAATGGTTAAAAAATGGACAATGACCTAAAATAGAAAACAAAAGACTGTGCCTCAACTATAGAGACTAGTATAATTATTTTAAAGTGTTTTTGGGTCAACAGGTCACATGTCTTGGAAGCTATTGAAGAAGAACGCTCATTTTTGACCATTTTAATGGTTAAAAAATGGACAATGACCTAAAATAGAAAACAAAAGACTGTGCCTCAACTATAGAGACTAGTATAATTATTTTAAAGTGTTTTTGGGTCAACAGGTCACATGTCTTGGAAGCTATTGAAGAAGAACGCTCATTTTTGACCATTTTAATGGTTAAAAAATGTACAATGACTTAAAATAGAAAACAAAAGACTGTGCCTCAACTATAGAGACTAGTATAATTATTTTAAAGTGTTTTTGGGTCAACAGGTCACATGTCTTGGAAGCTATTGAAGAAGAACGCTCATTTTTGACCATTTTAATGGTTAAAAAATGTACAATGACTTAAAATAGAAAACAAAAGACTGTGCCTCAACTATAGAGACTAGTATAATTATTTTAAAGTGTTTTTGGGTCAACAGGTCACATGGCCTGGAAGCTATTGAAGAAAAACACTCATTTTTGACCATTTTAATGGTTAAAAAAGTACAATGACTTAAAATAGAAAACAAAAGACTGTGCCTCAACTATAGAGACTAGTAAAATTATTTCAAAGTGTTTTTGCGTCAACAGGTCACATGACTTTTTTGCTATTGAGGAAAAACCCACAGATTTATGAAAATTAAATTGTGAAAAATTACAAAATGCATAAAAATGATAAATAAACAGCTGTGCCTCATAGGCCTGGTCTTGGAGAGTTGTTTGATGTAAGTTTTGTGTGGGTGGCTCATAAGACCTGAATGGTATTGAGCAAAAACAGTGATTTATGAAATATTCAATTATCAAAATTTACAAAATGCATAAAAATGAAACATAAAAAGCTGTGCCTCGTAGGCCTGTTCTTAGAGAATAGTTTGATGTAAGTTTTGTGTGGGTGGCTCTAAAGACCTGAACGGTATTGAGCAAAAACAGTGATTTATGAATTAATAAATTTCTAAAAATTACAAAATGCATAAAAATTAAAAATTAAAAGCTGTGCCTCATAGGCCTGGTCTTGAGGAGTAGTTTGATGTAAGTTTTGTGTGAGTGGCTCATAAGACCTGAACGGTATTGAGCAAAAACAGTGATTTATGAATTGATAAATTGTGAAAAATTCCAAAATGCATAAAAATTGATAAATTAACAGCTGTGCCTCATAAGCCTGGTCTTGGAGAGTAGTTTGATGTAAGATTTGTGTGGGTGGCTCAAAAGACCTGAACGGTATTGAGCAAAAACAGTGATTTATGAATTGATAAATTGTGAAAAATTCCAAAATTCATAAAAATTGATAAATTAACAGCTGTGCCTCATAGGCCTGGTCTTGGAGAGTAGTTTGATGTAAGATTTGTGTGGGTGGCTCAAAAGACCTGAATGGTATTAACCAAAAACTGTGATTTATTAAATATTAAATTGTGAAAAAATACAAAATGCATAAAAATTGAGAAATAAACAGCTGTAAACACTTTTTAATAAACACTAATTGTGGGTGGGTCAAATCGTGTAAAATATATTATTTTATGTTTCTGAAGAGTGACGCGGTCGAAAATTTGTTGACGGTCCCTAAGTGAACCATGACGTCTCTGAATGGGGGCAGACTCAGCGCGGCTGCCGAAATCAGACTCCATGAAGCGGACTGACGAGAGCAACGCACCGCTGAAGGCACGGAGCTCGAATATCCAACGTCCAATATGAAAATAACTTCACTGCGGTAGTTTTCCAGCGCCTCACAGACGAGTTTAGAGTAAACATGGACTAAAACCAGCACCAGTGAGATCATAAAAGAGCAGAGAGTGGTAGTTCTAGTCTATATCGTGAAGAAATGCTCGGACATTTACAATTTTAAGCTAATAAATCTATATTTTATTAAAAGTCGACTGATTTCTGAGCAGCATCTTCTCTGTGGCAGCATCGCGGAAGTTTACGTCGATGACGTACGTCGCGAGCCCAACGCTGCTAGTTTGGCTAACGGTCGTCTGAACGCACCTCCTCGGCACAGAGCTGATGGTAAACGCTCTCCAGGTCCTCCAGCTCCGTCAGGGTGGAGATGGACTCCATGCTCACAGAAGACGAAGAACCGGAGTCGTTTCTTTTTGCTGCCAAGTGTCCGCTGTCAGCCATCTTCCGCCACACGTAAGCTAAACGGAAGTGACGTAAACAACGACAAGTTCCTGGGTTTGGTCTGGAAGGTAACTTAAAGGAATCAACTACGAGTGTTAGTTGTATTTTAATCATATATTTTTCAATATAAGTTTCCTCAAACAATGCAAAACAAAAAGCATACCGGTATGTCATTACTTTCTGTGGTTTATGAATTACATGTACAGTTTAGCGTTTACGAACGTCCACCTGATAGACCAAACTATGGGCAAAAATACCCAAACATACGCATGCGCTTTGACGTTTCGCTTGACCCATCATTTCAAAGCAATTTTCATTAATTCAAACTTTATTTATTTTTATATTTTTTATATTTATAAATATATATATATTTATAAATATTTTATATTTTTATTTTACTTTATTTAGATTATTTATTATATTTAGCCAAATCTGTCGTAAGAGTAAGAAATTATATTTTTTACTTTTGACATTTTCTAATATTTATGGCTTATTTAAAATATTGCATATACTTGTCCTAATAAAAATTATAACTAATTACAGTGATCTTATCGGGGAAACTAAACAGCCACTAGCCAAAAGGATGGCCCAGCACAGAAGATCAACATCATCAGGTCAGGACTCTGCGGTCTACACTCATCTCCAGGCCAGCGGTCACTCTTTCAGGGATGAAGATGTTCACATCCTTGATAGAGAGGAACAATGGTTTGAGAGAGGAGTAAAGGAGGCCATCTTTGTGAAAAGAAACCGTCCATCATTAAACAGAGGTGGAGGCCTCCGGGTTCAACTGTCCCCCTCTTACAATGCTGTTATTGCTAGTATCACTCAGCCCTCTGTGAATAGCAAACAACCATCAGGGTGCTAACGATCCATCGTTAGGCTGATGGTCCTCCTTGATCATGTGAGCAGCTGGTTTTGGCTGTCATCAGCCAACTGGTTGTGTAACAAAAGTGAGAGGGTGCTATTTATAAGACTGAGCTGAACACAGCTTCTCAGACTGAGGAAGTCTTTCGGACGAAAGACGAAACGTTTCTACAAAAAAAAATTTGTTGCTTTTTTTTTTAATGTCCAGAGGACCAGACTTAGCTTTTTTTTTTTAGATAACTATAATTACAGTATCACCAGTTTATTGAAAAACTGTTTTTAAGACTTGACAAACCAAGAACATTAAATCACATCTACATACAGTAGTACTATTGCTTAAAAAAACAACATTGCAACATATTTTTAAAGAGGCTAAACAGACCATTACAAATATATTTTCAGATGGGGAGAACACATCTTTTCATTTTCTTCACACATGAAGAGTGTACACTGCTTAATGCTCAGCATAAGAAAAACTGTATGAAATAGTTTTAAAGTATGTCTATTATTTTATATTTAAACATCAATGGCTTTTTTAAAATTTATTTATGGTTTCGTTTACCTGCATAACGACACCTGAAAGCTGCCTTTGCCTTTTGGTTTCATGTACCCACCACTACAGTAGCTAATCGCCCCATGTATTCACAAAAACAATATTCTAGTAATAAATAATAATAATAATGTCACATTTTTGTCATCTGTGTATGTTTCCATACAAGACGAAATTTGACTCTGCATTTAACCCAATCACCACCAGGTGGGGCAGTGGGCAGCTATAGAAAGCGCGCCGGGGAGCAATGGGGATGAGGTGTGCTGCTCAAACACACCACAAGTCATAACAGGTTCATAATGAATAAATATAATAATTTATAAACAGTGAAATAAACATCCTAATGAAAACAGTATTTATTTTTTAAAGGGAGTTGAAATAATAAAACTGTAATACAGTAATTTTTTTTTAGCTTTGTGAACATTTTCTGAATTTCACTGGTTTCTGTAATTTTCCACAGAATCAGTCTTTATTCACCTTCAATGTCACTGTACAAGTTGGTGTTCACTAAAATACATTAATAAAAGGATTAAGCAACAAAGTTGAACATCAAAATGTATTTTCATTTTACAACTCAGCTGCTGCCTTTTCAGCTCAAAATATTTTCCATTCTTCAATATCTGTGCCAACAGTTACCCCCCCATGATGTACCAGTACTTTTGTTTGACAGGAAATAAATTTGTTGGCAAAATTCACTGAAGACAAACAAATCTTGCAATCATTGCAAGGAGGAGTCAAACATCTGTTCTGATATCTGTTATTTCTCTACATCTGATGACACAGAGATACAATAACAGAAAATTCAGCTGAAAAAACAAGTGCATCGATTTTTCTGGAATGCTGTTACGTCAGAACATCATCCAGAGGTTTCTTTTCTCTGGAGAGCAACAAGAGTTCTTCTCTTTCCCGATGAAGCTCTTCCCACCTCTTCTGAAGCTCCGTCTTTTCGCTCTCTATCTCCTCGCGCTGCCTGCTCAACTCTTCGGCTTCTTCCTGCTGTGCTTTTCGCAGTGACTCAATGTTCTCCCTCTCTGCAGCTGCCTCTCTGGCGCTTGCTGCTCTCAGCTTCTCAACCAGCTCTCTCTGATCTTTCAGCGTCCGAGCCTCCTCTCTCTGCGTTCTCCTCAGAGCGTCTATCAGTTCCTTTTCCTGCATTAAAATTCTGCTTTCCAATTCAGGTTCTCTTGAAGCATTCGATTCACCTGCAGGGACTGAACAACGAAGTGCAGGAAACGGTTTGAGACCATTTTAATAGGGATTTTGCGTTTAAAGTTACAGCAATGAAAGATTACGGTACCTGGAATCTGGTGGTTGTGTTTTCCCCGTGCATAGCTCCTATTTGCCCCGTCATTTTTCAAATTTGTGTTGGGCAATGAGCGCTGCTGCTGGTTTAATGCCAGTTTAGAGAACACCTTCGGATGCCTCTTGGACATGTGTCGGTGCAAATTGCTGGTGCAACCGCTCTCGAAACATTGAAGCTTCTTCATGCAAATCTGACACTGAGCTGCGTTCAAACTCTCCAGTCGCTTAAAGTGATGCCAAATCAGACTCCGTCTGCGCGTTTTCTTCGCAGACTGCTCCTCACTTTCACCTGCGCATGTTGCTTGTAACGAACCTTTCTGCAAAGTCTGCAATAGGCCGTTTATGGCCGAATCGATTCCATCCGGTGGAGGCATTTTGTTGGCTCGAGTTGTGACGTCAGTGTTGCCATTCTCCAGTGCTTCTACCAAATAAAAGGAAAACAAAGTTGTTACTGTAAAAATAAAAACAGTAAAAAGTTTCCTATTCCCAGACTCTTGTAGCCTGGTTAAAACCAGACCCTTGTCCTTCACTTCGCTTCGTACTAGGGTCTGGGACTTCTCCCATAGACAACGATTTCTCCGGTAGATTTTTGACCGGACCAATCAGAGAACAGAAGGCGGAGTTTTGAACGACGTCGACTGACGTCGTCAGTTAAAATGGCTGCCGCCACGAAGGAATTTTCAAGAAAACAAGGTAAAAAACTATTATTTCTTTGCTGAGAAAAAATATATTTCTTAGCTGACGTTATATCAGAAGTGTTCCTGAGCTTAACAGTTCCTAAATCAATTCACGAAATGGTCAAATCTGCTGGATTTAAATTGTTTCGGTTTGACATTTTCCAAACAGCCTCGGGTGCGCTACGAAAATAAATGATAAAAAATCGAATTTTATCTCAAATGTTTCATCTAGGCCAACAGTCAGTAAATTAGAGCCATATAATTACACACTGGTAGCAGAAAAAATATCCACCGAGTGGTTTCTGAGCTATTTATCTGATAGCCTGGACCTCGCCAGGCTAAACTAAAAAAACTCCGCCTTCTGTTCTCTGATTGGTCCGGTCAAAAATCTACCGGAGAAATGGTTGTCTATGGGAGAAGTCCCAGACCCTAGTACAAAGCGAAGTGAAGGACAAGGGTCTGGTTTTAACCAGGCTAAGACTCTTGCAATATTCTAAACAATTTCTGAAACGCACTAAAAGAGCACAGCATGTCGTGATTTCAGCTCCCTGCCTCCGGCTGCACTCTTGGCCACGCCCACTTCTCCGCTATGCACGGAGATCAGCTGGAGGAGGAAGCTTCTCCCACAGCTGACAGTCACACAGGCACTAAATCATTTAAAATAATTTATTTTAAATAAAAATTTCATGCAGATTGTGCGGCTCATCTATCAATCAACCAGCTGTGAATCATGTCTAATCTTATTTTGAAAAACCGCGATAGAGCGAGTCCGTGAAAAATGAACTGCAAAGTAGCGAGGGACTACCGTAATTTTTTAGAGTACCGTCAATGTTTCATCAATTTGCAAATCATTACAGTACACTAAATTTATTATATTATACTTTGCAATGTTCGAACATTTTGGAAACAACATAGTACTTACTTACTTGGCGAGAACGAAAAGGTATAACTAATAATTAACTCACTTGTTTTCTGATAATTTAGAAGGAAACTTAAAGTGCGTCTTTCACTTTAAACACATGTACCGGTAGTTGCCTTTTCAACCTAACATGTCTAAAACTCCAATTTTCATCGAAAATACGTTTCATATCTCAAAATAAAATGTGCTACTACTACCTTTTTTTGTCTTCCCTCGCTACTCTGTCTAAAAATAGCGCCCTCAGCGGTAAACCGGAAGTGACATCACAGGAGGGGAACGTTCGTGCTTTAGCTGAGAAAGATATGGGATCGCACCAGGAGGAGGCGACAGATTGTAAAGTTGTTTTGACATACGTATGTCATCTCTGACTATTACATCAAATATCTAGCCAAATAACTTCTAGATATATACTACCTAAAGCTAAAAATGGTTTATATTTATATATAGAGATATGGCATTAATTACGACTTTGTTGTCGTCTCATCCGATCTGCGGCCGCATGTCCTGGACACTCGGGTGAAGAGAGGGGCGGAGCTGTCAACTGACCACTACCTGGTGGTGAGTTGGCTCCGATGGTGGGGGAGGATGCCGGTCAGACCTGGCAGACCCAAACGTATTGTGAGGGTCTGCTGGGAACGTCTGGCAGAGTCTCCCGTAAGACGGAGCTTTAACTCCCACCTCCGGGAGAGCTTTGAACACGTTCCGAGGGAGGCGGGGGACATGGAGTCCGAGTGGGCCGTGTTCCGCGCCTCTATTGTCGAGGCAGCTTATCAGAGTTGTGGCCGCAAGGTTGTTGGTGCCTGTCGTGGTGGCAACCCTCGAACCCGGTGGTGGACACCGGCGGTGAGGGATGCTGTCAGGCTGAAGAAGGAGTCCTATTGGGCCTTTTTGGCCTGTGGGACCCCGGAAGCAGCAGATAGGTACCGAGATGAGGATCAGTTCCTCCAAATCCGAGGCCATGGTCTTGAGCCGGAAAAGGGTAGCATGTAGGGATGCACCGATAAATCGGCCGGCCGATCGATCGGCTCCGATTTCCTTAATTTGGGGAGATCGGTGATCGGCCGATCTTTAAATGAGAAGCCGATTTTATCTACCGATTTTATCTGCCTCAGCAAAGGTTGGAAAATCCTGAAAATGTAGGGTGCATTTTGACCTTTTAACACCTGAAAATCAGTATCGGCCAAAATCGGAATCGGCAGGTCAGACTTTCTAAAAATCGGTAATCGGTGATCGGCCAGAAAATTGAAATCGGTGCACCCCTAGTAGCATGCCCTCTCCGGGTCGGGGATGAGGTCCTGCCCCAAGTGGAGGAGTTTAAGTATCTCGGGGTCTTGTTCACGAATGAGGGAAAACTGGAGCGTGAGATCGATAGGCGGATAGGTGCAGCGTCCGCAGTGAAGCGGGCGCTGTACCGGTCTGTCGTGGTGAAGAGAGAGCTGAGTCGAAAGGCAAAGCTCTCAATTTACCGATCGATCTACGTTCCCACCCTCATCTATGGTCATGAGCTTTGGGTTGTGACCGAAAGAACGAGATCTCGGATACAAGCGGCTGAAATGAGTTTTCTCCGCAGGGTGGCTGGACTCTCCCTTAGAGATAGGGTGAGAAGCTCAGTCATCCGGGAGGGACTCGGAGTAGAGCCGCTGCTTCTCCACATCGAGAGGAGCCAGTTGAGGTGGCTCGGGCATCTGGTTAGGATGCCTCCTGGACGCCTCCCTGGTGAGGTGTTCCGGGCATGTCCCACCGGGAGGAGACCCAGAGGAAGACCCAGGACACGCTGGAGGGACTATGTTTCTCGGCTGGCCTGGGAACGCCTTGGGATTCCCCCAGAGGAGCTGCTCCAAGTGGCTGGGGAGAGGGAAGTCTGGGCCTCCCTACTTAGGCTGCTACCCCCGCGACCCGACCCCGGATAAGCGGACGAAAATGGATGGATGGATGGACAGCATTAATTACACCACTGATGGATTTAACTACATTAGCCTAATCTTTAACTCCCTAAACAATTTTTTTCCGGCTCCTAAACCACTCAGTGGATATTTTTTCTGCTGCCAGAGTGTAATTATATGAGTTTTATTTACAAACTGATGCCCTGTAGAAGACATATGAGATAAAATTCGATTTTTTATTCATTTTTTAAGAGATGTAAATGTGTCGAGCTAGCTTCGGTTTACTTCAGTGTATATTTCTGATGAGACTGTATTCTTTTGTATTACAAATAAGTATATTTATGTTTGAATTGATTGCTTGATAAGGAGCAGATATGATAAGAAATGTTTTCTTCTTCTGCTTCCTTTCATTTTATGTTTTGTTTAATTTTTCTTTTTAAAAAATGGTCATTGTTTTTAATATGAAATGAATAAAATTATACACCTAAACCACTCAGTGGATATTTTTTCTGTTGCCAGAGAGTAATAATATGGGTTTTTATTTACAAACTGATGACCTGTAGAAGACATTTGAGATAAAATTCGATTTTTTATTCATTTTTTAAGAGACGTAAATGTGTCGAGCTAGCTTCGGTTTACTTCAGTGTATATTGTAATTTATAGCTACTAAACCACTCGGTTGATATTTATTCTGCTGCCAGAGAGTAATAATATGGGTTGTTATTTACAAACTGATGACCCGTAGAAGACATTTGAGATAAAATTCGATATTTTATTCATTTTTTAAGAGACGTAAATGTGTCAAGCTTGCTTCGGTTTAGTTCAGTGTATATCTGGTGTATACCCGGTTCAAATACCGGCCCGGGGGCCTTTCTGGGTGGAGTTTGCATGTTCTCTCCGTGCATGCGTGGGTTTTCTCCGGGTGCTCCGGTTTCCTCCCACAGTCCAAAAATATGCATGTTAGGCTGATTGGTAACTCTAAATTGACCCTGGGTGTGAGTGAGACAGGTCCCTCTTGTAAATGAGTCCCCGTGGCTCAACGAGGCTAGCCTGTATAAATAAAGGTTGAATGAATGAATATCGTAATTTATAGCTCCTAAACCACTTTCAACCATTTCAACCAAAAAATAAATAAAATTATATTCTGCCAATAAACGTTCTTCAAAAACATACCCTGGCTACTTCCAATTTACGAGCTGCTGGACGGTATGGGGCTCCGGAGAGACTGCAGCTGGCAGCCGCAGCCCGTGGTCGTGACGCTTCTGTTGGTGAAATCCTGCCTTTTCAACCGGACAAACCTCACCCAAGCTCTGAAAGCTGGGTTTTTTGGTGCAGGAAATCGATGGACACGATGTCCAGACAAACTGGAGTTCGAACAACCCCCGCACACAAATATTAACCATTATTGGACCTCTTTCGCTTCAATACAATTCAATACAACAACTTCCGACTACTTCGCCTCCTCCGTCTACTGACTCCGAAACCGCACGTTTTTTTTTAGGCTCAGCGTTTTCCCCCTGATTTGTAAGGCTCTTGCTATTACGGTAATTTGGAAAGCAGGGAGGATTACCAAAATTACTGTATTACCTCTAAATATTATTTTTCTGCCCCTAAAACTAACATTAAACATACACTTTAAGCCAGGAAGACGTAAAATAAAAATCTTAGTTCAAAACATTCAACAACTCAGAATATGAAGCAGAAACATTTCTGACTTCATGTAACCTCTGGTGTATTTAAAAAATAATACATATTTATGTCCAACAGCAGCGAGTAACAAAACCTTACCTGGAATCCATTTCTGGGTGTCCTTCCACGAGGTTTCACCGGTCCCAGCATTAACGTTCGAGCCCTTTAAAGAATTTTAAGTTAGAGCAGGTTGGATACAGCTCAGAGTACAACTTCAAGAACCCGCCTCTCAAGGCAGAAATCACTCGCCTCCTCTGCAGGTGTGATCATTCGTGCTGAACCTTGTTGTAATGTGTTCAAGAGGCCGTTATTGTTTGCAGTCTCTATCAGCTCAGTCAAAACTCCAGTGTCCCCTCCAACTACCACTAAATAAGACAAAAGGTTTGAGAATTTACAATTAACTGTTTACAAGACATAGAAAAATAATAAGTTCCTGTGACATACATTTTCTTAATGAACATGAGTGCATTTTTGGAAAAGATGATATTGATACAAAAAACTGCAACAAAAAAAATATTTCAAGCCGCTGCACTGTACTGTTTTTGTAGGACATGCACGTGACAGGCACATTAAAGCTTCAGTCTGTAAATTTTCTAAAAATATATTTTTAACATATTTCTTCACTCTGTCACTATCTCCTGACAGACTGATGTTAGACAAGTAATCTCTGAAAAAAACTATAGTCCCCTTGCTTCTCCAGGTGTTACTAAAAGCATTTCTAAAAACCCACAGTGACCGCCGTTAACCAGCCAATAAAAACAGAGTTTTTAACCAGCCAATAAAAACAGAGCTTCTCACGCCCCTAACCCACGCCCCCGCCTGTCCCAGCCCCAGCGGCCGCGCACGTTCTCGTTCAAAGGATTGCAAAGCGATGCAAAACTGTTTTGTATGTGACACAAATGTATTAAATTCCCCTTCTTCATCCCTGATCTGGACTTTTCTTTTGTTTTTTTGCCAAAAGTCAAGTGATCGCTTCCTCCTCCGCTGACTCCATGACTGAAATGATGAGGAAATGGATGAATGTCACGAGTGAATTAAATTCGGGTTCAACGTGGCTGCGCGAGGCTCAGCAGATTTCCTGGTGTGCTGGACCAGCGCTCCATGTTTTTATTTTATTTTTTAGAGAGTCAGAGTCAGAGTATGAGACTCATGCCTCTACGTGCCACATATTTTGGCACTCATTAACATATAAACACAGAAAATCGCAGCGGCTGCGACAGGACATGCAGTGGAGGCGGAGCTAAGGAGGCTGAGCTGAATTTCAGCGAGAGCAAGGGGGAGTGACCAGAATGCTTTCCCTGTTGAAATTTTTTCTAAGTCCTGCGTTCTACAGAAACTTACAGACTGCAGCTTTAAATTTGAATGTGCAACACAACTCGTTCTGTTTGACCCAAAGCAAATTACTGAGAATCCAAGACTGCTTTAATCTGCTGAAGACAATCATCCAAGTTATTGACTATGTTATCAGTAAGCGTATTGTTTCTAGTCTGTTAAAGGGGTTTTCTGTTTTCTTGCACTATTTTAGATGCAACAAAGACAAATCAAACAGAGCTGAAGCTGAAATAGCACGACAGCAGACTGAGAACATCAACAGTTGTTGAGAACCAGCTGTTGAACCACAACAGTTTAACTCTTCCTGCTTAAACCTTTACACGTGTTAAATATTTTGCCTCTAATTCAACTTCAAGAATGCTTTTTTTCTGTTTACCCATACTGTATATCACTTTTAGATAGCAGGTGTTTCAGACTTCACTTGTTAATGTTTAGGTTATGATTGAACAATCACAAACAGATAAAATGCTTCACAAACCTGAAACTTTGCACTTTGCTTTGTTAGATAAGGATATATCTGCATAAAATCTATTTTTTGGGTTTGTTACTGTCGGATACTGTTAAGGATGTGGTACTTCTACATCCCAGCAGTATTATTTAAGAGTAACAAAAAAAAAAAAACTATGCATGACTGAAAAGTGAACGGTGTTCTGTGAGCTTACCTGGATCATGCTCGTTCTCATGTATGCCAACATCAGCACCATCTTCCAGTGAAGGACGCTGATGGCTGCTGGCTAGTAGCTCTGTGAGCACCTTTGGGTGTCTCTTGTTCAAGTGCCTACGAAGGTTGCTCACACCGCCACTTTCGTGCAACTTCTTCATGCAAATGAGGCAACGGGCAGCGTTTAAACTTTCCACATGTTCAAACAGCCTCCAGATCAAACTGCGCCTGCGTGTGTTTCTGGCAGGATTGTCGTCGTTCGGCTCTACAGGCAACTGTTCTGCCGAAACTTGTTGGAAAGTTTCTGGGAAGGCACTGACAGGAGGACTGGCGTCAGAATCGTTAGGTGGGGTCTTGACGTCCGAGACTCCTTCCTCCATTTCCACTACCACTGGAGAAAAAAGGGGAAGAAAGTTTCATGTAAGGCTGCACATACAGTATGGATCCAAAAGATGTGTTCTGGAGAAGACTAACAGCTGGTATGATCACAATTTGAACTTGTAGCAGAATCCACGTCCATCAGAGGCACGCAGTCATGGAACACACTGCCAGTTTCAATCAGGAACTGCAGCACCTACTTCAGCTTTAAAAACTCTTCGAAACTTTGGCTGAAAACTAACCAGAAGTGCACTCATGTGTAGATTACTTTGTCTATTTTCTTATGGCATCATATTTTTATTTTATGTTGTGTTATGTGCTATATAGGTGATGTTTGTATTATTCCCTGCTCTTTTGTTTTGTGGGATGTTTCTTGTTCTTACCTGCCTTAGGACAACAGATGAAAATTAGCTATTGTGCTAACTCCGGCATATTTACATTGACGCTTACTGCTGTCATGTTGATTAATATGCATTGTCCTAATTTAAATAAAAAATAAATAAATAAATCTTATTTTTAGACTTCTATAAATGTATAATACCAACTCTGAACCTTGCAGTAACCAGAACCTTCCACCATTAATAAACCGACTTTATCTTTTGACGTCACCTCTCCCGTCTATATTCCACTGACACAGTCCACAGGCCCTGAGTAGATAAGACTTATCTAGTGCATATACACACCAAGTTTCTAAAAAGTCTCTGGATTTTTCTTTTACCCCAAATAGCATTTTAAATAAAAATAAAATAAAACAAATGCAGACATGTTCCTGTTTTTGATTTTCTAAATCTACCTTATAATCTGTCTGTTTTGCTACTTTGATATCTTTGTTTTAACTTGTTATAAAAAAAATCTGTATTTCTCTCTTATGTTTGTCTATTGTTGATTGTTCAAGGAAAATCTACTGTTGCTGTTGTCATCATTCTTTAGTTTGTAGACAGGTCTCTCTTGTAAATGAGTCCTCGAGGCTCAATGAGATTAACCTGCCTAAATAAAGGTTGAATGAAAAAACGATCAAGCCTGATTTGCAGATTTCCTTCCAAACATTTATGAGTTAATATTTAATTACATTTCAATCCAGTTTACTTATATACTGTAGTGCCAATTCACATCAGAAGTTGTCTCAGGGCACTGCACAGAAACATTAAAATACATTAAAAAAATTACTTAACAATATTTATGTATGGAGCCTGCAGATTGCTTCGAGTTTTCACTTCATCGCTGTCTCCCATCCTAAGTGAGCACAGATGCAACAGTGGAAAGGAAAAACTCCCTCATGAGGAAGAAACCTTCAGCAGAACCAGCATCTCACCATAGTATTTTTGTAAACATTAATGCTGTAGTTTTCACAAACCTGTGCTTTCAGATCATTTGGAAAGCCGTTCCTAAGGTCACACTCACAATATATGATAGGTCACAGAATATGGTGTAACACCGTACCTGAGATGATCTGGTCTCCATCTATTTCCAGGCTCTCGTCTTCCTCTTGGCTCGCTGCGCGTTCGGCGTTCAGGAAGAACTCTTTACCTGAGACCTCTGCGGGGTGTTTGACACGCAGGTGTCTCAGCATCTGGGTGGTGGGGCCATGACCCTGTTTGTGCAGATACTGAGAACAGAGAAGACACTGGACCGACACGTCGTCTACGTCCTTAAAATAGCTCCACAACAGCTCCACGAGACTCTTACGGTATTTGTCCATCTTGTCCTTCCTTCTCAGACCGGTTCGAACGGCCGCCGTGAACCAAAATAAAGGAGAATCTACCGTTATGAACGTTAGCTGTTGTGCTAACGGCTGAATTCGGTTACAGCTATCCCACAATGCATTGCATTTTCTTCATTTTGTGACGTCACATATTGACAGCAACTGAACGCCCCGAAATTCTAGGGACGATAAATAAATACCATATTTAGCATTTAACATTCTTTATTTTATTTATTTATTCATTTTATAATAATAATAATAATGAATTCAATTTATAATGCACTTTTCATTAATAAAAATCTCAAAGTGCTAATAATACTGAGATACTGAGGCTAGCCTGTATAAATAAAGGTTGAATGAATGAATGAATACAACAATAATACTGAGATACAACAATTAATTAACAATTAATCTGTTTTGAAAAATGACCTGGCAATCAATGAATTTAAGATCTATCGTTGTGATCGTAATAAAAAGGGAGGTGGAGTCGCTATTTACATCAGAGATTCTTTGGCTGCCAGGATTGCATCTAAAAAAACAATCGCAAACCAGTTTGAGGCTTTAGCTGTGAACATCACTTTGAAAGGAGGTCAGCCCTTAACTGTTGTTGGTTGTTATCGTCCCCCCTCCGCAACACCTGAAGCTTTGTCCTCCCTGACTGAATTCATAGGAAATTTAAAACACAATGAGATTGTTTTGGCTGGAGATTTCAACATTGATTGGAATAAGTCGACCCCCCTCTGTGATAAATTCAAGGAATGTTGCCTATCTCTCAATCTAACACAACTTATCGATTCTCCTACCAGACCAAACATAAAATGTCCCGAAAAATCTTCCACCTTAGATCTGTTTTTCACAAATGCACCTCACAAATTTCCTGGTATAGGTGTATTTGCTAACGTTTTGAGTGATCATTCCGTAATAGCAGCTCTTAGATCAACTAAACTTCCACCTGCTAAGCCCAGAATAATTAAAAAAAGGGATTTGAAACGTTTCAGTGAACAGTCATTCCTTTGGGATCTATCCCTCTTTGATTGGCAACGTATCCTACAAATCAATGACGTGAACACCGCTTGGAACGATTTTCATGATAGTTTCATTTACTTTGTAAACAAACACGCACCTTTCCGGCAGTTCAGGATAAAGAGCCGTGACAGCCCCTGGTTTACTCCTGAACTAGCTGATCTCCTGCACTGGAGAGATCATCTTTGGGCCGCAGCAAGAAAATCACACTCAGACACTGATTGGTTGAAATTTCGGCAGCTAAGGAATAAATGCACAACTGCCATCAAAGCCGCTAAACGTAACTACTTCTTATCTCAGACCTCCAAAAATCTAAACGATCCTAAAAAATTCTGGAAAACCATCAAATCTCTCTCAGGCACCCCCCAATCATCTGACCTCCCATCACAATTTCTTGTTGACTCTGTTCCTGTGTCAAATAAGCACGAGATCCTGAACTGTTTCAATAAACATTTTGTTGCTTCTAGTTCATTATTTGACACAGTTACAAACGGAAAATCAGCCACTTTATCTAATATTCAAACTTCTACAATTCAAATCCCTCCTACAAGTCAACCATCTGTTAATCACACCTTCTCTTTTTCTCCGTTCTCAGTCAGTGAGGTAAGATGAACTTCCTCCTTATTTCTTAAGGCTGGCTGCTCATATCATCACAGTCCCTGTGACCCACATCTTTAATCTGTCCATAAGCCAAAACACCATTCCGGATGCTTGGAAAACAGCCTTTGTTCTTCCTTTGCTGAAGGGAGGTGACCCCACCTCACTGAACAATTATCGACCGATCTCTAAACTCTGCATCTTAGCAAAGGTTCAAGAAAAACTGATAAACTCTCAGATCAAAAATTATCTGGACTCATTTAACATCTTACCTCTTCATCAATCTGGTTTCAGGAAAAAACACAGCACAACAACTGCTTCTCTGAAGGTTCTGAATGATGTTGTTGAAGCATTGGATGCTAAGGACTATTGTGCTGCACTTTTCTTAGACCTGTCTAAAGCTTTTGACACTGTGGATCATAACATCCTGTGTCATAAGCTCTCAGAAATCGGTTTCTCTGATCACACCATCGGTTGGTTTTCTAACTATCTTTCCAATCGGAGGCAATGTGTTCAACATAACGGTACTTCTTCCAGCTATTTAACAGTTAAAAATGGTGTACCACAAGGCTCAGTTTTAGGACCCACTCTCTTTACAATCTACATAGCTAATGTAGGTCACTGCATCCCTGATGCATCCTTACATTTCTATGCTGATGATACAGTTGTTTATTGCAGAGCTAAAACAGTAGCTAAGGCTTTCCAGTTACTGCAATCCGCTTTTGACTTCATCCAGTCAGATTTGTTCCGTCTCAAACTTGTCCTAAATGCTGATAAAACAAAAGGGATGTTTTTTTCAAATAGGAAGTCGGTCCCAGCAGTTCTTCCTCTGATTTTATCTTCAAATGGTGTCCCTATTGAGTTTGTTGATTCCTATAAATATCTGGGTATCCTGATCGATTCACATCTCTCTTTTAAACTCCACGTGGAAAACCTAGTGAAGAAACTGAAAGTTAAACTGGGTTTCTTTTTCAGAAACAGATCATGTCTATCACTGAATGTTAGGAAACGCCTTGTATCTGTGACTTTCCTTCCCTCCATTGATTACGGTGACATCCTCTACATGAATGCTCCTACAAGCACCCTGCGGATGTTGGATGTTGTCTATCATGGTGCACTAAGATTCATAACTGGTTGTGATTATCGTACCCACCACTGCACCCTGTATTCACTGGTTAACTGGACATCATTAACCTCACGCAGACTCTTCCACTGGTACATTTTCATCTTTAAATCACTTCTTGGTCTGCTGCCCTCATACATCTCCTCCTACATGTCTTTGCGTGAGTGCAGCTACAGTGTGCGCTCTCAGGACATGATTACCTGCAGTGTTCCGTCAGTGAGGACTGAACTTGGAAAAAGGGCCTTCTCCTACTCCGCTCCAGCTTCCTGGAATATCTTACAAAAAGATCTGAAGCTCTCAAACTTGACTTCTCTAAATGGTTTTCAGAATCTGTTGGAATCCTGGCAAAAACCAATGCAGATTTGTTCCTGTCTTTGATTCTATACGTTTACCTTATAATGTTTTGCTAGTTTTTTGATACTTTGTTAAAAAAAAAAAAAAAAAAAAAAATTTTTTTTTTTTTCCCTCTCTTTTGTTTTCTATTGTTTATTGTTTGTTTGTTTGTTTATTGTTTAAGGAAATTCTACCATTGCTGTTCATTGTTCTTTAGTTTTAGCAGGTCGCTTTCGTAAATGAGCCCATGAGGTTCAAAAGATTTACCTGACTAAATAAAGGTTGAATGAATGAATGAAAAAACATATAAATATTTACAATAACGAAATACATGTACAACCAGTCTATTAAAAAAATTATCTCAAAACAATGACATAGTATCTCAAAAATTTGAGATACTATCTCAAAAATTTGAGATACTATGTCAGAATTTTGAGATACTATGTCAGAATTTTGAGATACTATCTCATTATTTTGAGATAATTTTTGCTATTTTCTTAATAGACTGGCAGAAATGGGTTTCCATATTTAACATAGGCTATGTGTAATTGGAAAAGAAAAACATATAAAGAAAAAAATATAAAATGAAAGGTAGCAGATGAAGAATATATCTTATTAAATCTGCTCCTTATTTATCTAATAAGAATTTAGACAAAATTTTCTATAAATAATAATAAGTACTGTAAAAGACTCATCCAGTTTTGTTTAATATGAGACTGTGTTTTAAATGATAGGCCCACCATAACCAGTTTGGAAGTATATAATTAATTTTTCAAAAGAAAATACCAAATTTATTAGAGTACTACCAGTGGCTGTTAAATAAACATTTGATTCTAAAATATTTTATATTTAATTTTTTTTACTGGTAGAGCAATATTCCTTTCTCAAAATGTTAGATATGAACATTACTGAGGGCCTCAGGTTTTAGGGCCAGTTGCAAATTTTGTTTTTCCAAGTTTTTATTGTCAATTATTTAAAT
Organism: Garcialebias charrua; assembly: GCA_038048925.1. Lineage (NCBI taxonomy): Eukaryota > Metazoa > Chordata > Actinopteri > Cyprinodontiformes > Rivulidae > Garcialebias > Garcialebias charrua. The sequence goes on from JBBPBX010019189.1 coordinate 21,601, forward strand.
CCAAAAGTATTTAAAATCAAATGATGGTCCTTTTCTGGTTATGTATTCCTTTTAATCTTATCTTGATACAATGATATACCTACATATGCATATGCACTTTTAATATGAAAGAATAGAAATTCAAGTCAGACAGAGATTCTAAATGAAAGCAGCTGTTTGTTTTTTATTAAAGGAAATATCTGACACGCAGATAAACATACAGTTTACCAACTCCAAGGCAACAGATTAGTGCTCAAAATTCCATATCAGTCGAAATAAAACTATTCTTAAAAAAGATAAATATTACGGCTTTAAACGGAAATTCACAGGCTCAAAACACAAACACTGGACAGAACAAAAATAAACTTTTTTTAAATTTCCAGCTGACATAAATAAATAGAAAGTCTTCCTCAAACACATGATACAAGTCACTTCTGCAACAAGCGAATTACATTTTAAATAGGGACACCTTATCAGTGCAAAAAGGAAAAAAAAAATCTGACAAGTTAATAAAAACTCTGCTGGAATGTATTTTAGTAGCGATAAGCTCAGCAGAAAAATGCGAAGTGTTTTCTCAACATACTTAATATAAACTGTAACACACGGCTGAAGAAACATGTAAAATGCAGGGTTTTGCAGATTCCAGAGCGATCAAATGAAACTTGCTGTGTTAGTCTTCAACACTTTCTGATTTAGTGATGTCAACAGTGACAGCAACTGTTAGAGGATCAGGATGTTAGATGCGGTAAACAGCTGTAACAAACTATTCAGACACTATAAAATCAAATGTAAACTTCACAAAAATAAACTGTAGTTTCAGAATGGGTGACTGATTTTACCTAGAAGATGGCACTTAAATTCTTTATTTGCACAACTTCAATAAATTTATTTACCAATAATCAAACTCAGAAAATAACTGTTGGTTAATAAATGTAAACATTGCCTGAAACTTGAACTTAATTTGATGCCAAATAACCACAATTTATTGCATCTAAACCTCTAATACTCATGACAAAATTATTATCTGCTATCGTTTTACTAAATACAAAAGCCTACCAAGTGCAGCAGCTGTTAAATTAAAGTTTTCCCAGATTTATAGTTACCAGTAGGTGAAATAAGTAAAATGTTTTCAAAGTGGAAGCAAAAAACGAGACATCTCTACCTCCTCATGAGACATAAATAATTATCTGCTTTAAATTTATTGATATTTCAGCCAAAATCACTAAGTGAACAGTGTTGCACTACTCATAGCTCTAAAGAGAATAATTTATTTGTGTTAGGTTTTGATAAAACAAATAAAATTACCAAGTGTGTGAACGATGTAGTAGACTGAGAGAATAAGAGGGTTTTTACAACTTCATCGGCTCTATAAGGAATGCATGAAAAAAAAGCATCTAGCTTATAGCAAACTACACTATTACAAAATTTTTTTAAAACTGGTCACGTTAAGGAACAAAATTACTTTTTTTTTTCAAAACCCAGATAGCTTATGTTACTCACTCCCTACTTAATTTTTTCAAAGTAGTGGCAAACTGTAACATTTAGAAATCAAAATAATTACGTCTTTTGTGCCACGTAACGTTACACATATTACACACAAAAAAGCAAAAGATGCAAACTGCACACAGCTCCATTATTCTTTTTCTAAATTTTCAGATAAACTAGCATTTGTTTTATGTATAAAACTGATTCATGTGCCCTAATCTTGCTGTATCCTAAAGAGATGAAGTTTGAAAGAATCAGCTTGGTTGCATTATCTCTGAACTCCTCATAACTTTTTTTAATCATTCTATATGTTGACAATGCTATTTATTTTATCATTATCCAATACTTAATGCAGGTGCTGTGCCTTACTGACATGTGATGATTAGCACAAAGCCTGAAACTCAGTTTAACTTCAAAAGACAGTGAGACTAAAAGCAGCATTTATTTGAGGCTCGTTTTATCTTCAGGGAGACTTTGACCTCATCGATACTGTATCTTCAACACTTTCTGGTCAGAATCCAAATAATGGAGCTGTGGTTTACAAATGTAAATTTAGTGTAAACTCATTTCAGTTGTGCAGGGAAAGCACAGGATGCATCTGCGTTCATTTAAATGAGACTAATGTTTAAAACATGATAAATTGTGAAAACTGTGAAAAAGTAGTTTGACGTAAACGACCAAAGCAGCTGAATTTAAAAAACAACATTCAAAGCCCTGTTCTGTCCCATATGTAGTTTTTGCACTTTGTGAATAAATTAATTCAGTTTTTGTTTCTCTGAAGAGCCTCGCACAGATTCTGATTCGGATCCGGCTCCTGACTCATGACGTCCACGCACACCCACTCTCCGCTGCTGCTGGACCGTTTCACCGCCTCGACTACCGTCTGCACATACAGACCGTCCTCAAACGTCGGCGCCGAAGCAACTGGTCCCCGTGCCCAAGATCTGCGCTCCTCGTGAGCCTGAAAAGACTGTCTCAGTGCCTTTACCATGGAGCTCAGGCCCTGCAGAAAAGGAAGAGGCATCTCCTTCGCCTCAGGTCCAACCCACCCATTGTCACCTAGCAACAACTCCTCACTTTTATTGCCGTTGCGTTGACCGTAAAGTTGAGTGTCCCTGACGACCAACCTTCCAGTGGATCCAACTATCATAACCTCATGCACAAATGACCCAGGCATGTTGAAGTTCAGGGTGACGGTGCAGCACACATCAGCAGATCCAGTACCACCCATCAGCATTTGGAAAAAACAGAAGTCATCGCTGGTTACGCGGCGGATGCCCCGGATCAAGTGGTTCTGTTGTACAAAAGTCCGTAGTAAACCGTGCACACGATGGGCTCGGGTGCCCGTGAGGTAACTCAAGAGGTCAATGATGGTGGAGCCAACAATGTGCAGCCCGCCTCCTCCCATCAGGTCCTCACAGGTCCAGCCATACGACTGGTCAAGGAGACTTGGGCCGTAGACTCGAACGTCACACACCTGGATATCACCAACATATCCTTCGACCAGCAACTTGCGCATTGCAACAAAAGCAGGCAGGAAGCGCAGGGTGTTACCCATAATGCTGAGCAGCTGGGGGTAGTATCTGGCTGCAGTCACCATTTTGAACGAATCAACAGCTGTTGCAGCTTTCTCACACACAACATTCTTACCTATACCTGCAGAGAGAGGAAAAACAAAGTTGTTAAGTAAACAATTGTCAGGCTCAAGGATGTGCTTAATAAAGTGGGAAATTACTGTGTAATAAACCTGATTTAAGGGTGGATACACCTGGTTAATGCTTTATATGTATAGGCTGCTGTTGACACGCCATATTGTTTCACAGTGTAGCGTACCTAAGATCTTTTAGCGTGCCGTTTGGTGTTCGTTTAGTGCATGTGCATCTTAGATCCTTATATACCGTTTCTTTTTACATTTTATATTTTGCTATTTTTGGGTGTAACTGGGACCCTGAGTATATAATTCTGTTCCACCTCATGTACCACGTGATCCGAATGATAATAAACTTGACTAACTTGACTAACTTCACAAGCTATCAGCACATTCTCATACAGTATATGCATTCAGTGGAAGGTGGAATCTGAGTTGCTGAGAAGTCCTTCAGTAGGAAAACATTGAGGAAGTTGCAGCTAAAACAGGAAACTGAGCTCAACGGTGAAGAATTCCATCAGATAAGATACCACATCCACTCCCCTCTGACACAATAAACAGTAATGTCTAATGTTAAGAATTTTTATTTTTGCTTATCTTGATTCAGATAAGAATTATGATTCAGAGGAAGGCAGTTGTTTTTAATATTAACATTTTCAGAAGGGACTAACAGCCCAGCTATGCAAATATGTCTGACATCTGCTGCGTCACACCCAACCAGATCAGATTACAATGCGAGTTTGGACAAATAAAGCAGTGAAAAATGGGAAAAAGACTTGAGATAAATTGATGTGGTGTTCAGAGGAAACTCAGAGCAACCTGGCATAAAATATTAAACTCTGAGTTCCTGTCTTTTAGTTTATATTTACAAACATTGATTTAAAGGTAAAATACTTGGTACAAGGCTGTACAGATAAGGTTATACACAATAAATATAGGTTTACTGTATATTATTTTAATCAAGGCAAGTAAAGGTAAACAACATCATGAATCTATAAAATAAAAACTTACCCAGTGCTTTGACTGCTATCTGTTTTGTCATTGAGGGTGGAATATAGATGCAAACCAGGTCGACATCTTGGTGCAGGAGAACGTCGTCAGATCGGCTGGTGTGGAACGGGATACCGAGTTCTTTCGCTAAGCTGCAAGCTTCCTCTTCACTTCCTCCCCACAGCGCGTGAACTTCAAAGCCCTCAGCTTGCAACAACGGGACCAGCACTCGGGCTGTGCTCCCTGTACCAAACACACCGACTCCCGGCAACATGGCAGTGCCGCTCAGCAGGATTTTATGTGTGAACTGCAGCCATCCTCTTCAACGTCTCAGTCTGATTATCTGTCGAGGCTTGCGCTGTTTGTTGGCAAGCCTGGATGAGTTTACCTACAAAGATGGAAGAAGAAAAAACGTGTAAAGCTGGGTGCTACTGACCAAAATCAAAACTTATTTTCACCAATTTTTTCTTGCAAAAATAACTCGCAATAAAAGTGAGTAAAACAGTTTCTGAATTTTGAGCTGCTACTAACTCTGACAAACAAGAAGACACCTATCTCAGTCAATACTGATATAAGACATCTCTCTGCGACTGTAAGTGAATGTCTTAACAAACAGGACAAACATGTCAAATGGAGGTCCTGCCCAGTGCCCAGCATTCCTCATCAGACATAGACCTGCTGCATGCTTAACATGACTTAAAGGTGTGGATGCTAGTCCACACCTTTAAAACATGTGAACACACTTTCTTCTTCCAACACAAGTGCTAATAGCCACCTAGTCCAGGTTTAACACTAAATTATGTCAATAAACAGAAAAAAATCTGTACTGTATTTCTCTCTTATGTTTGTCTATTGTTGATTGTTCAAGGAAATTCTACTGTTGCTGTTGTCATCATTCTTTAGTTTGTAGACAGGTCTCTCTTGTAAATGAGTCCTCGAGGCTCATTGAGATTAACCTGCCTAAATAAAGGTTGAATGAAAAATGTAGCTCAACTTGTCAGAAACTCCCCTTGCTGGTTTTCTTATCTAAATGCTGGCTTGTTTTTCATAGTAAATTTCATTCAACCTTTATTACAACTGTTGTTGAACTTTGATGGACAGCAGCCCTTACCCACAACTTTCTGCATTTCTGAGACTGACAAGGCAGGCTGGTAAAAGTGTACATATGAAAGAGCAAAAAGTGAGCTTCAATAAAAAATATTTATGTTAAATTAATCACAGATCTGTGTGGGAGTGGATGTACGAGAACTACCTGTGCACCTGCATGGGCTGTAACCAGAAAACTCTCAGAATGGGACATCGTGGGAAAACAAACAAACTTGGAATTAAAACCAACCTTTTCAACAGACAGGACACCCTCAAACCGTGTCCACTGCTGAACATGAGAAAAGTACGTGCCATTAAGCCTTTGCTAAAATTAAGGGCGTGGATGTGACATTTAAACCCGTCGATCTCATGTGTAATTACTTCTATAATACGTAAACAACACACCGAGCAAGTCGGACAGAGGCTACGCTAACGTCAGTTAGCATTTGGCAGCTAGCCGGTCAAACAGAAGCTAGGTGAACACAAACACTCGCACTTTATACACCTCATTTATTTCTAATTCTCTAATGGTGCGTAAAATTAAATACGACACACATTCCGTAGAAACATGCACGGATAACACACGAGGTACCCACTGTTAGCCGGGTCAACGTCCTCCGCAGAGAGGCGCTCAGCCGGGGCTATGCCCATCTGCTAATGTTAGCTTAGCTTCAGTAGCAACCGGAAAAACCATCGGGAGGAAGCGGAAGTACTAAACAATCCGGGGATTGTTCACCAGAGCACGTTTTAAATTACAGTACAGTACTGTATTATGTGTATTTTTACCTTGTTCTCTGGAAGCAAACATTTAAACAAATTTTAAAATAGATAAGGTGCGCCTGAAGATAATTAAAAAGAGAATTCAGGAAGATTTATAACTCCTTGAAACTGAGCACAGATTTGCTACCTGATGTCATTCTACCTGAAGTGTAAATTTATTTTATTTTATTTAATTTATTCATTTCAGATTTAAAACACACAGAATTTTTTTACAAAACCATATGAGAAAAAAAAATACATAAAATGAAAGGTAGCCGAAGAAGAAAAAAATCTTATCATATCTGCCCCTTCTTCAAACAATATCAATTCAAACAATCAATTCAAACAACAATCATCTATAAATACTATAACATAATAAATAACTCATCACAATTTCCCACATACAGGTGGTCCCCGACTTACAAGCGAGTTCCGTTCCTACGAGTATGCAGAGGTGGGTTGGAACTAGTTACATTTACTCAGTTACATTTACTTAAGTACTGTAGCTTTTTGAGAAAACTGTACTTGTGAGAGTAGTTTAAATGTGAAAGACTTATACTTTTACTTGAGTAAATTTTAGGGGAGAAAACCGCAACTTTTACTCAGTTACTTTGGGCTTTCTGCCGATCGCTACAGTTACTTTTGTTTCAAGTATGTAAAAACATTTGCAGCAAAATTATTGCGTAACTTATTGTCACCTGACATGTAACCAATCAAGTGAAGCCAACCAGTCACGTGACCACAACAAACTCTCCGCGCGGGCCATGTTGAGTGACGTCGGAGATTCTGGTAAACAGTGCTGTTCATAGGATGTCAAAATGTAAGAAAATGAGTTCCAACATTTACTGGTAGAAACAAAGTTTTGCAGAAAGTCAAGTTTATCATTATTTAGCTGAATTATTTGGGCTACAGTTGCCTTTGTGTTTGTTTTTTATTTACAACAATGGTGTAGTGGCAGGGCTTTTGACTTGGGACCCGAAGGACGCGGGTTCGCGTCCCGGCCACTACACACCTTGGGGTGTCTATGAGTGCACATCTAATTCTCCAGCTCCCCGGGCGCTTTCTATGGCTGCTCACTGCACCACCTGGTAGGTGGTTGGGTTAAATGCAGAGACGAATTTCGTCTGTGTATGGGAAACATACGCAGATGACAGGAAAAGACATTGTTATTGTTATTGTAAAAGACAAGTGGTTTATTTCTAAATCCTTTTGGCTGGTATTGCCTTTGTGTTTTTATTTATAACAATGTTTGTTCAGTCTCATTAAAAGTTATGTTTCCTTGTAAATCCATTTGCATGTTATAATTTAATGACACGAGATGGTACTCCACAGTTACTCACTACTTGAGTACGGTAGGTTATAATCAAAGTACTTTATTACTTTTACTCAAGTAAATTTTTGGATGCCTACTCACTACTTTTACTTGAGTAATATTTGGTTCAAGTGACAATACTTTTGCTTGAGTAAAAATTTTGAATACTCTACCCACCTCTGCGAGTATGTCGGAACACGAAACACGTGTCGCTCGTAAGTCCGGATTTTCGGTCGTAAGTCGGAAAATTTATGCTAGCGCTACTACGAACACTCGTTTTTCAACACAAACGTACATACTAGTTCATAAACATGCTCAGAAACTTGTTTACAAACTGTTAGCTAACACACTTTCATCTAAAAACACATAAAAGTGCTGTATTTTCGGTACAACTTTACTGTTCGTTAGTCAGCTCATAAGTCCGGAACCTCGTATGTTGATGCGCTCGTAAGTCGGGGACTACCTGTACATGTATAGTACCTTTGATATAAACAAATTTATATGTATCTTTTAAAAATTTTTGTCTTAATCATAATATAGGCATTGACTTCACTGTTTTAACATCATTTTCCAAACCATTCCAAAGACCAATTCCAGAAATTAAAGTAGACCGACCCTTTAAACTAATTCTGTACTGTGGCTTTACAAAAATGTCTATTACTTATCATTTTTACAAAATGTGTTTGAATGTTTGAGGGTAGTGTGTAGTTCTGAGCTTCATACAATACTAAAATAATATTATAGTCAACCAAATCATAAAACTTCAATATTTTCAATTGATAAAATAAAATACTTGATGGATGGCAGTAATGATTTCTTGTAATAATTCTTATAGCTCTTTTCTATATAATAATATTATATATACATGGGAACAAACAAAAAGAACAGACCCTTCATTGTTTTGCAACCTGGGTTCCATGGGTCAACACATCTGATCCTCATGCATGAAACAATGGCCAACACTTCCCCAAAATTGAGATACCTGGCTGAACATAACAACACATAATTTGCTTTTTTTAATTGCTAAATGTATTTCCCAGATGCCTGCTCATTGTAGTTTTGACATAGAAGGGTAAAAAAAACATATACTGTAGTCCCAGTCCATCTGCTTTTACTCTACAACTGATATACACGCATCAAACATTCTCACTATTAGGATTCATGAAGATTTTTTTAGCTTTGCTAATTCGTTGTTTACATGTTGAACATGTTTGTTTTTTCTTCTCAGAGTCAAATCGGGTGTTTTTTCATTAACTTTGTTTTTTGTTACTTTTAATATCTTTTATAGACTTTATTCAGGGACTCAAGGTGCTTTAATGTCATTCGCACCATATGTGGTGGATGAAGGAACAAAATTGTGTACACAGGGTCCCATTACATACAACAAAATTATAAAATGTAAAAAAAAAAAAAAAACAGTCATAAGATCTAAAATATGAACTAAGAAAAACGTTACCTAAAAATACACTAAGTACAAAAACATTACGTTGAACAGCAGCATGAACATGAGTCTGTGAGCACGAATGAACACAGCAACATGAAACAGATCAGCAGCAAAATGATGTGATATTTCACAGTGATTATTCTGGTTAGAGATTCATGAGTCCAACAGCTTCAGGGTAGAAGCTGTTCCTCAGTCTAGTGGTTCTACACTTAAAGGTGCAGTCTGCAGTTTCTGTAGAACTGCAGCACTTAGAAAAAATTTCAACAGGCAAAGCATTCTGATCCCTCCCCCTCAGAGCCATATATGGCTCTGCTCTCCCATGGTCTGCTGAAATTCAAATTCAAGCTCTGTTTTTATTGGCTGGTTACAAACTCTGTTTTTATTGGCTGGTTAACGGCTGGTCACTTTTTCTTTTTAGAAATGCCTATTTACCACCTGGAGAAGCAAGGGGACATATTTTTTTTAAATAGTTTTTTTCAGATTACCTCTCTAACATCAGTCTAGTGACAGAGTGAAGAAATATGTTAAAAAATATATTGTTAGAAAAGTTACATATAGAAGCTTTAATGCTCCTCAACCTCCTTCCTGAGGGGAGTGGGGCAAAAAGTGTGTGCTGGGTGAGTGGGGTCCTTCATGATGCAGGTGGCCCTCTTCCTGCATCTGGAGGTGTAGATGTTTGTGATGGTAGAGAGACTGACTCCAACAGACTTCTGTGCAGCCTTCACCACTCTCTGTAGAGCTTTCCTCTCTGCAACTGTGCGGCCTCCATGCCACACGTTGATGCTGGAGTACAGGATGAGAGAAGGAGGTGAGGACTGAGCTTCCCATACCAGCTCGTCTCAGCCGCCTGAGGAAGTCATGAAAGCCCTTCCATAAAATAAAACCATGTAAGATGAAAAGTAAATAAAATAAATTATATAAAACAAAAACAAGCTACATTATAAAATGATGTAAAACACTAAAAACAGGAACATGTCTGCGTTGGTTTTTGCAATGATTGTTTAAAATCCCTTTGAGAGGTCAAAGTTGACAACTTCAGATCTTTTTGTAAGATATTCCAGGAAGCAGGAGCGGAGTAGGAGAAGGCCCTTTTGCCTGGTTCATTCCGCACTGAGGGGTCAATGGCAGGTAATAATGTGCTGAGAGCTCATGCTGTAGCTGCACAGATGAAGTGTCATTTAGGAGATGTATGAAGGCAACAGACCAAGAAGTGATTTAAAGATGAAAATGTACCAGTGAGAGAGTCTGCATGAAGTTCATGATGAACAGTTAACCAGTGAATATGGGTGCAGTCAGTGGTGGGTACGGTAGTTACAGCCAGTTGTGAATATTAGTGCACTGTGATAGACAGCATCCAACATCTGCAAGGGTTGGCAGGGTTGTGGCAAAATGAGTCACAAAAGTTGAACTGAGCTGATGATTCTTTAAATTAAATACTATTGATAGTTTTTTTCTAGCTGAAAATGCATTTTGTGAGTGAACATGTGCTGAATAGAGCCAAACTTGGATTTGTAGATACATCAGGGTATTTGTAGATACACTTTCAGAAAGAAAAAGACAATGGAACACCCAGGTGGAACAGTGGGCAGCTATGTGGGTGTCTGGGGAGCAATTGGGGATCGGGTGTCTTGCTAAGAGGCACCACGACTTGTGGAGACATAACATGTGTGGCTGGGGATCGAGCCTGGGACTTTTGGGTCCCGGTTCGGTTCAAGCCCTGGTACCAACATCAAAAATGTGGATGGGATAAGTGAAGCAGTCACACCTGTCTCCAACCTCATCTGCCCCACTCTGGGCCCTTGAGAAAGGCCCTTAACCCACACCGTTTGCTCCCCTGGGAACCCTAGAAAGCAGCACTCTACTCCACACAGGTAGCTCTGTGGTTGTGTCAGGAAGGGCATCTGGTGTAAAAACAATTGCCAAGTCTTCGTGCGACTAGTTCGCTTTGGTGACCCCTGACGAAGGGAGAAGCCGAAAGAAGAAGATATACTGTATATATATGTGTGTGTATATTTATATATATATATTTTATATATACATACAGGTATTTATATATAAATACAGTACACACACACACACACACATAGTGCACATTAACTCATACGCTGCTTTGCCACTTTGCAAATGTCAATGCTAGAAACCTTTAGTTTATTTTAGTTATACTTTTTATACTCTTTTTTTATACTAGTATGCAAAAACTCAGGACAATATTATGTTCATTAAATGTTTAATGTTTTAGTTTTAGTTTTAGAGTCGGTGTAAATTTTCATACTCTTATACCACTATGCAAAAACTCAGGACAGTGTTAGTTTTACTATTTTATGCTTATGTCTATTATTATATGTTTCAGTGTTTCAATGTTTAGATGTTTACTGTTGCACCGAGGGACTGAGAGAAACGCAATTTCGGTCCTGTGTATGTCCTGTACAGTACATATTGCAGATCTGACAATAAAGTTGACTTTGACTTTGACTTATATATATATATATATATATACATATATATATATATATATATATATATATATATATATAAATTCAACCTTTATTTATTATATATGTACAGTATACAGTATACAGTACCTTTATTGTATACCGTACATAATATGTTAATTTTTTTATGACAGAGGTTGTTGTAGTAATTTCATTGTAAAAAAAATAAGATGGCATTTTTTATTTTTTTTACAAATAAGGATTAGGACCGCAGTGTTTTTTTCCCCTCAGTATTCTGAGAAAATAAGTCAAAATTCTGACATTTATATTATAGTTATTACTTTAATTCTGATTATGAAGTAAAAAAAAAATCTGGGGCAAAAAGTAAAAAAAAATTCAAAAAGAAAATATCACCGTGGACCCAATCCTCGTCCGTCATTTTTTATTAAAATAAAAACATTTTACACAAACTTAAAGATGTGCATTTCTCATTTTGACCGCTAGAGGCGCTACAAGATTGACACGAAACCTAAATATCGCGCTAGGAATCTTGGGAGTTTTAGTTCTCCGCAATGACTCGACTATGACTCGATTACAGGTCGAAGGACAAAACAAGACCCGAAAAATATTTGATCTGGGTTGAATTCGGCGACGGAACGAGACTCCTACTGCGAGTCCGGATCTAATCGAGTGTAATTGATCCGTCGCGCGCAGCGGAGCGGCTAACTTTTTAGCTGAGAGCCACAAACCGGAAGTTGTTAGCTTTGTGGGACGTGTAGTTCCGTACGCGGGGGCCGCCTAGCTTGACAACAACGCGTATGAAAATAAACAACAAAACGCTCTGAAGGTGGAGTTTTAGCCTCGTCTTTTTGTAAAAAAACATGCCCGGGTTCACCTGCTGTGTCCCCGGCTGCTACAACAACTCGCACCGGGACCGGGAGCTGCGCTTCTACACGTTCCCGAAGGACAGCGCGCTGCGGGAGCAGTGGCTGCGGAACATCTCCCGGGCCGGGGTCAGCGGCTGCTTCAGCACCTTCCAGCCCACCACGGGGCACCGGGTGTGCAGCGTGCACTTCGCTGGCGGGAGGAAGACCTACAGTGTCCGGGTGCCGTCCCTGTTCCCGCTGCGGGGGGTGAACGAGCGCAGGAGTCGGCGGGGAAGAGGGAAGAAGGTGTTTATCTTTATTATTAAATTTGTTCTTTTTTTTAATTACAAAAAACACAATACAAAACAAACCCATAAATGATGATGTACAAAATATATATATATATAAAAATGAAAGGTAGCAGAAAGAAGAAACATTATTATATCTGCCCCTTTTTTTCAATCAATCAGTTCAAACAATAATAATCTTCCAGTAACAGAACAAAATGAATAACTCTTTCTAATTTTCTAACTGATACAATACACATTACGCTACTTTATATATGTTTTTTAACTATTCAGTTTTGATCATTTTTTTAAATGTAAACATTGATTTGATTTCCAAACCATTCCATAATCCAATTCCCTGGATTGAGGTAGACCGTCCCTTCAAACTAGTTCTGAATTTTGGTTTTTACAAATATATCTGTCCCCTTAAGATTATAACAACTTTGTCTTTTAACAAAATGCATTTGGATATTTAAAGGTACAGTAATGAGTTATTCTGAGCCCTAACTGATAAAATATAATCTACCAAATCATGGAACTTCAATAACTTCAGTTGATAAAATAATGTACTAGATGGATGACAGTAATGTTTTCTAGTGATAATTCTTACAGATATTTTCTACAAAACAAAAATAGGCTTTCTGATTGTTTTACACGCTTTCCCCCAAATATCAATAAATATATTAAGTGTGGAACAATGATTGTGTTATACATCAAATACAGGTGTCCTCTGCGATTCCCGCCCCCGCCGCCAGCGTCCTGGGGAGCACGGCGGTGGGAGCCGAGGGCGGCGCCGGAGGGGAGGCGGGCAACGACAGCATCACCGTGGTCCAGATCGGCCACAACGGGGAGTACCTGGGCACGGCGCGGCTGCCCGCCCCGCCGGAGGGGACGTGTTACACCTCCGCGCCCATCGACGTAGAACAGATCGAGGAGTCGCCGGGAGACGTGTCGGCGCTGCAGGTGCCCGTGCACTTCGTGAGCGTGACCAGCTCCCCGCTGGATCACTCCTACTCCCTGACCACCGGCACCACGTCTGCGGAGCTGCTGCGGAAGCTGAACGAGCAGCGGGACATCATCGCGCTGATGGAGGTGAAGATGAAGGAGATGAAGGCCACCATCGGCCAGCTGCGCGTGGTGGAGGCGAAGCTGCAGGAGGAGGTGCGCGAGCGGGACCGGCTGCTGTGCGGCCAGGCGGCGGTGGCTGCGGGCGTGCGCAAGAAAATCTGAAAGACCCAAACTGTTTTAAAACCCGTTGCACCCGTTTGGGCCTGGTTCCATGAGTGACTGGTTTGTGTAGCGGATAGTAATGATCCCTTAAAAACATTTGTCCTTGCACTCCACATGGATCAGCTGCATTGATTCTTCCAGTGTGTTGAGATGAACTGACAAGTAAAAAAAAAAAAAGTCTTTAAAATTGTGATTTTGTTTCCAGCTTGAATTAGCAGAAGAGACATTTCATGATGAACTGAGTCTTTACGAAGCAAACGCTATACTCTCTGCAAGCATCACATCTGCCTTTACATCAATTTAAATCACTTCATTGCTGAAAACATTGTGCAACAAAAACATTAAGACTCCTTTTAGACAACAAAGTCTAAAAAACAAACATGCATTGTTGCATTTTTTTTTTAACAGCTTTGCTCCAGGAATTCAATATAAAAAGAGGAAGACGTAAAAATATGCAGCTTTCTCATGATTGAGTGGTTTTCTGCATCACCAGCTCTCTGTGCCTGTGCATTAGTGGGGGCGTCGCTTGAGTCCAACACATTTCTGATTTACGCTCAGGTGGAAGGAGATGAACTTTATCCCACAGGCATTTTGTTTGGTCCAGTTGGTGTCGCCCGACCTGCAGCGGAGCTCTGGAGCTGTTTTTATAGAAAGTTCTGTAAAGTCTCTAACAGCAGCATGGGGTTTTGCCTTGTTTTAGGAAAGATCAGCTGGAACATGCTCCTGTAAACTCCATAAAAATCAGTATTTATATTTTGCAGCTGAGTGCATTTGTGGAAAAACAAATAAAATTTTGTAATTTGAAAATTTCCCATCATGAATATTTGTGATTGAAACACCCGATTAGCAAAGTGACTTGAACTCATCAGAGAATCTAAAAAAGCTAAGTCTGGTCCTCTGGACATTCAAAAAACAAAACAAAGCAAAAAAAACAAAAACAAAAACTAGAAATGTTTCGTCTTTCGTCCGAAAGAGGACCAGACTTATCTTTTTTAGATTTTTCTACCTGGATTATTGAGCATGCATCAGGATATTTTGAATCCTCAGAGAATATTTCAGTTTAGTTATTCATTTATTTTATTTATAAAATTTGTTCATAAAAAAATACAATACAAAACAATACCGTACAAAATATAAAAAATGAAAGGTAGCAGAAAGAAGAAAAAATCTTATTATATCTGCCCCTTTTTTCAAACAATAATAATCTTCAAGTAACCGAACAAAATGAATAACTAATTTTCTAACTAATACAACACACATTACGCTACTTCATATATATATTTAACAATTCAGTTTTGATCATTTTCTTAAATGTAAACATTGATTTGGCATTTTTAACTTCATTCTCCAAACCATTCCATAATCTAATTCCCTGGATTGAGGTAGACCGTCCCTTCAAACTAGTTCTGTAGTATTGTGGTTTTACAAATATCTCTGTCCCCTTAAGATTATAACAACTTTGTCTTTTAACTAAATGTATTTGGATATTTAAAGGTAATGCGTTATTCTGAGCCCTATACATACATAACTGATAAAATATTATAATCTACCAAATCATGGAACTTCAATAACTTCAGTTGATAAAATAATGTGCTTGATGGATGACAGTAATGTTTTCTAGTGATAATTCTTACAGCTCTTTTCTGTAAAACAAAAATAGGCTTTGTGATTGTTTTACACGCTTTCCCCCAAACATCAATACAATAAATTAAGTGTGGAACAATGATTGTGTTATACAACAAATACAGAGCTTTATCATTTAATAAGTCTCTGACTTTGTACAGTACTGCAATGGATTTAGATATTTTTATTCTTACAGAATTTATGTGATGTTTCCATGTCAGTTTGTCATCAATAATAACACCCAAAAAAAGTTTATAGTAAAGTAACGTGCAGGATGAAATGTAAACTGTCATTTTGCCAACAAAAAGTTATGAAACACTGACGCTAATATGAAGAGACACATCTTTGAAGTTCAGTAAACGAAAAAGTAACATTTTAAGTTAAAAGTTTTAGAGATTACCGTATTTTCTGCCGTGCACGTCGCACCTCCCTATAAGTCGCATCAGTCCAACTATGTCTAATAAAGTACAAAAATCCATAAATACGTTGCATCTATTACGCTTCACCGCTGACAACCCGGAAATGTGGGCTGGTGTTGCGCCAAAAATCGATTGGCTGCCAAATGGCAGCCACAGGAGCGTGCACAGGGAGGACTTTAACAAGAATTTACCAAGATTAACACTTAAAAGAAATTATTTGTTTGCTCGACTTTTCAGGTAGTCCTCGACTTACGACGTAGATCCGTTCCTACGCGTCGTCGTAAACCGATTTTAAACGTAAGTCGAAATATACGTACATACAGTACTGCACCATAGACATGTACAGTACTGTATTACCAAGTACTTAGCCTATCCTAACACAGTACCCTACATAATTATCAAAAAACACATACGTTTGGGAGCCATAATGAAGGGCAAAAAGAGTTAATAGCCTACTTGGATGCTGGTGACACCATCCAGCTCGGTCCATCCTCCATATTCTCTATTCCTTTACGACGTAAAACCGCGTTCACGGTATAGTTTTGTTTTGTTTTTTGAATGTCCAGAGGACCAGACTTAGCTTTTTTAGAGAGTACAGTGCAGTATTCCTCCGCCGCTACGTTAACGACGTAAAACCGAAAACTGCGTAACTCGGCTTTTCAAAATATATATTTTTTATTTTTATAATCGGAGATGCGCTGTAACCACGAAACGTCGTTATTCGAGACCGTCATAACCCGAGGACTACCTGTATAGTAATGGTTTGTCTCAGTTGAACTTTTACTTAATAAATGCACTTCATTGGTCAATTTTGCTGCATTTTGTCGGGGCAGCGAAATGAAGCTGATTTGATGGTTGCTCCAGGTGAGCTGGACAAAGGTGGCAGTCTGTATCAAGCCGACTGTGTCATTAATAGCCACTTTTACCTATTACATGACACAATGGCATGCCATACAACTCAAGTGCCATCTAGCAGCAGAAAATGGTAGTGTTCAATATTTTCAGTCAGAATTAATGAAAACGGTCATATCTCAACCAAAAATTGGTTTATAAATATGGGGAAAATTCATTAATATGTCACTTTGGCGTATTAGTCGCAGGGCATACAAATTATGTGCACACAAAAAAGGTGATTTATAGGCCAAGAAATATGGTAAAAATAAAATGTTACAGTGCTTAACTAAACCAAATCTCAAATATATTTTTATGACTGATGTAAACTTTTGGCACGATTGCTCGCTTATTCCGTGCAACTTTCAAAACAGACTTCAAACCTTGTCAGCAGCTCTTCTTCAACTGCCTGTCCAAAAAATTTTTTTTAGATGTTTTAGATATTTGTCTCCTCAGCATCCTCCTGGCTTCAAACTAAAATAATCCCAGAGCTCATAGTGTTTCTAATACGTACATGTATTTAAAGAAGAACCTAAAGTTTATCAGTCTGCAGCCACTCTGACGCCATTGAGGCCTTTTCTGCTCACCAATCAGCGCCACCAGTTTACAAACGAGTGTTGAAACAAATCCTGTCGTCAGATTCAAAGCGTTCAACGTGATGTTTTGTTTGAAGTTGTGTTTGATCTGCTGAGATGTTTGACAGCGCCTCGCCACTCTCTTGAGCTTTAAAATGTTCATTTCAACGACAGGATTTGGAGCCAAAGTGAGGAAGAAGGTGACCCAAAAAACGGACTTAACAAAAGACCAACAATCTACAGTACTCGTGAAATTTATTTTACTGTATTTTTCAGACTGTAAGATGCTCTTAAAATCCTTTAATTTTCACAAAAATTGACAGTGAGACTTATAAACTGGTGCACCTGATATATTCATTCTGGTTGTGCTTACTGACCTCAAACTGATTTTATGTGGTTATTGTGAATGAGTTGAATAAAGTTTGACATATCTGACCATTTTGTTTTGCTTAATGCACCTCATGTATGAAAACAGACCCGTTCATTGATATTGCACCTTATAGTCCAAAAAGTACGGTAAATTACTAAATGTAAAATATAAGGGAGGCATCCTAATCAGAACCTCAGCCGACAACAACGGCAGCTCCTCACTTTATCTTTGACGCTGAGCTTGTTGTCCCATCTGCAAAGATTTGTGCAGAAATCACATTTATCTGATGAAAGAACTTGATGCTTTTTAAATTTGGTTTCATCCTTCAACCTTTATTTACACCGAGGAATCACATCAGAACCAGAGATGTTTGAAAGTCGGTGCTTTCGCGTTGTATTGAATTTTCTCCTCTTACTGGAGGCCTCACTTCTTAATGCGAGCATGACATTTGACCAGTTAGGTTTGGTAGAAAATACCAGTCCAGTTAAAACAAAAATGAGAGCGAATAAGGAGATGCAAATAAATATTTCAAGGATCCTGCTGATCATGAGCGGAACTTCAGGGGGACGAGATTTAGCAGGAACATTAAGTGTGAGATGAAGTTGTTACAATATTTTTGATGGTTTGGAAGCACAGATCTTAATAAATCGTTGCTTCGAACAGAAAAGCATCATCATTCTCTCTTGCTGAAATCAGCTCATCTAAACCTGTTGAACTCAGTCCTCCAGATGGCGCCTGGATGAAGGTTTACCTCCCATCATGACGGCCTTGTTGACTTCTGCCTGACAGTTTGCAGCTCTGATACTTTCTGTGTCATTGATGTGGGCGTGGAGGTGTTTGTGTGGCTCCTTGGGTCAAGCCTGAACAGGTGACGGTAAAAAGTGACAAGATGAAACCAGAGGAGGTGATGAATCCATGGACAGAGCTCAGCGGGTACAATCCAGGTCCCTAATCTCATCAGGATTTAGTTTTTTTTCCTCCCAGCAGTGTTGCGTAATGCCTTAATCCAGAGCCATCAGTCCCAACTCTCTTTGTTTTCTGTTTCTGCAGCGTTTTCACAGCTGACGTCTGATTGCTTCAGAGCATTTATGTGAACAAGTATAAATATTATAAACTACAGTACTGTACAGTTTATGACACTCTGGATTCTGTGACCAGATCAGTAAAGACTTATGTGATGCCATTTGTAAACTTACACAGTCAGAAATTAACAGCAACAATTTGGTTTATTTAGTCTATAAGAAAAAAAAGTGTTTTTTTCCTAAGTCGTATTTTCAGAGTCAGAGTCAGAGAGAATTTATTGTCATTTGCACCGCATGTAGTACATGTGTTGAAAACGAGATTATGTACACAGGGTCCCAGTTACATCCAACAACAAATGCAAGAGAAAAACAATAATAACATCTAGGATTAACTAAGAGAGACATCAGCTAGTAATACACTAAGCCCTAATGTAGTAGAAAAACATCATTATAAACAGCAGCACGAACATGAGCAGATGGTCACAGATGAACGCAGCAACAAGAAACAGATCAGTATCAGCATGATGTGACATTTTGCAGTGTTTATTCTTATTATTTATTTATTCATGAGTCTGACAGCCTCAGGGTAGAAGCTGTTCCTCAGTCTAGTGGTTCTACATTTGATGCTCCTCAACCTCCGTCCCGAGGGGAGTGGTGCAAAGAGTGAGTGTGCTGGGTGAGTGAGGTCTTTCATGATGCAGGTGGCTCTTTTTCTGCATCTGGAGGTGTAGATGTCTGTGATGGTGGGGAGACTGACTCCCACAGACTTCTGTGCAGCCTTCACCACTCTTTGTAGAGCTTTCCTCTCTGCAACTGTGCAGCCTCCATGCCACACGTTGATTTTCACCATGTTATTCATACATTTATAAATGTCATGGTTCCAAACTAAATATTTTATTTACAAGTTAAATATTTAGTTAATAAACTAAATATTAAGGTGTAAATTAAATATTTAATTTGCAAGCTTAATATTTATTTTCAAAACTGAACATTTTATTACCAAACTAAGTATTTATTGACCAAGCTAAGTATTTAATTTCCAAACTAAACGTTTAATTTCTAAGCTAAATATTTAATCACTAAACTAAATATTTAATTTGCTAACTAAATATTTAGCTCAGAAATATTTGTTTTTCAAATTAAATATTTAATTTCCAAAATAAATATTACCTAAATTTTACCTAAAAATACCTAAATATTTAAATTGCAAGTTAAATATTTAGGTCCAAGCTAAATATTTAGTTAGCAGATTAAATGTTTATTTTGGAAATTAAATGTTTAGTTTGGAAAATAAATATTTAGCTTGCAAACTAAATATTTAGTTTGGAAAAATGACATTTAAAAATGTATGAATGACTTGAAAATATGACTACCGGGTACTTATCTTAAATCTGTATATATATATATATATATATATATATATATATATATATATATATATTTTTATATATATATAT
>JBBPBX010019190.1:0-18492 GCA_038048925.1 Garcialebias charrua
GCTCGCCACGGGGAGCTCCTGCTCCTCCTCGCTGCTGGTGGTCTCTGTGGCCATGTCTTTGGAGCTCGGACCCTCGTCGACTTTGTGGGAAAATGAAGGTGAGGTCAAGGAGCTGGAAGTTCAGCTGGAACTGTGACGAGCTTGTACTCACTGCCGTAGCTGGAGGATATGGTGGAGCGACTGGCCTGACTCTGCAGCGTGGAGGAGGGACTCGGCGAATCTTCATCGTCCGTGTCGTCACTGTCAAACGGCACAAGCTCCGCCCCCGGCCCTGGAAACAAGAAACCACAAATCAGCCCACATAACCGCGTTTGGTTCTACACCGAAAGGTCTCCGAACACAACGCAAAGCAGACGGAGTCGTTTGCAAACTACAGTAGTTCCTGAGTGGAGGGCACTGACCTGCAGGCTGCGCCGTCAGCTGCAGGTTGGAATGAGAGATGGAGATGTGGAGCTGCTGCTGCTGCTGCGCGTGACCCGGGACCGGTTCTGCTCCACGATCCCTGAGAGGTCAAGTTCGATTCATTCAATGATGCACATGAAGTAAAACAATGTAAAAAAAAAACAGTTGCAATAAAATTTACAGCAATAACTCCGATCGTCTGAAGTGGATTTCAATGTAAAAGTTATAAATAATAAATATCTTACCTGTTGTAGATAGCCCTTTGAACAACCTCAGTCTTAAAGTCTTGTCCCTTTAAAGTGTGTGTGACATGATGTTGGAACTATGCATAAAGTGGCAGAGGAGCTACTCAGCTTTGATTTTTTGTACACAGATGCTTTGAATAATTAATATATGAAAGTATTTTTTAATAAAATAGTTCTCTGAAGTGCGTCGCAGTTTTCAGGTGGAGAGAGGAGGGGTCAAACGCCAACGAATTTTATGACGCAATCACCAGAATGCACATTGTAAATAACAAACAGCAGTGATTATATAAACCGAGGAATTACGTAATTTAAGTGAAGATTTCAGCTATTTGTTTTCAGTTTGGGAAGCCGAAGTTAGTTTGAGTGTTGAACAACAAACAGCTAAAGGTCTGCAGCCGTATTTATTTGAGTCTTACCGTTCAGGAAGCGAGGGAGCTCCGAGGGGGGGCAGCTATGTTTATTCCATTCTTGATGAAGTTTTTCATCTTTTGGGAAAGTGAAAAGGCTCACTTGTTCACTGGCGATGTTAGAACACCCAATGTGACACAACGTACCAGCATTTTTCCAGTTATACAAAAAAAAAAAAGGTGATCTTGAACACAACTAAACTGCGTTCTAATAGCACGCGCAGACCGACATTCTTGCCCCTACGTCACAGACGTCGCATGCGTAAGTACGTAAGATGTCCCGTGACGAAACATGGCGCCAAGTTTAAAATAACTTAGAAACAACATTTCATTGATTTATCATTTTGCTTGTAAAAAAGAACATAGTTGAATGATACAACATATATATACTGTATGTTGAGCCACTTTCATAGTAAAAAAAAAATCATGTCACACACACTTTAAGGACCAGTTTTGTCTGAATTAAACTCTGTCTCCAAACTGAGGTCGTGCAAAGAGCTATCTACAACAGGTAAGATGTTCGTTGTTCACATTCTTTCCACAGAACACCACTTCAAACCATCTGAACTATCACTTTAAACACATGCGTGTGCATTAACATGTGACCAGGTGTGACAGCTCACAGCCACGTCCCAATACTGACTGAAGGACGTTCATCTACTGATGTGCAGAGCCGAGAAGCTCCTCTCAACCTTTTGTATGAGTTTATCTTTGGGTCAAGTTTCTGTTTGGAAGCGTTCTTTGTTTTATGTCAAACTACAAGAACTTTCTTTGGTAAGTTGAAAAAACAACAACTTTGTTTCTATTTTGTTAAACCAAAACTGACAATGATTGACTTTCAAGTACCTATTCAAGAAAGGAAGACACCTTGTACATTAAAATGTATATATATATTTTTGTTTAATCATGTTGGTGTTTTATTGTTAGCTAGGGGTGCAGGGAAAAAAAATGAATTTTTTAAAAGAATCTAGATTCTTAGTCCTGGCGATTCACAATCGATTCTAAAAGCCCCAAAATCGTTTTTTTTTTTTTTTTTACATTAAAACCCAAAAGATAAAGAAAATAAAATCATATCTCTTAGTATATGAAAGAATACATAAAATGAAAGGTGGCAGAAAGAAGAAATCTTCTTTTATCTGCCCCTTTTTTCAAAAACAAAACAAGTTCAAACAATAAATTCAATTCTATAAGTAACAGAGCAAAAAGCTAACCTAATACTGGTTATTTAAGTTACAGAATTTAATGCATTCCTGTATTATTTGTTCCTATTTTTGGTATTAATATCAAACGATGCAAAAAATGTGATACAATAAGGAACCTAAAATTATTGTTTTAAATAAATGTTCTATTTGTTTACATTGTTGTTTGATGTTTTCAGTTTGTCAGTTACAAAACTGAAACTAAATGTATGACCATTTTAATAGAAAAATCGTTTCTGAATCAAAAATCGTTTCTGAATCGAATCGTGACACCAAAAATCGGAATCGAATCGATTCTCCAGACACTGAGAGATTCGGTCCGTGTACCCTTCGTTCAATTGTTTTTTCATTCAATAACAAAAATGAAAAAAGGAAAAAACGACGTGTCATTTCAATATTCGTTTTCATGTGCGAACAAAAAATACGATACGTCATTGTTTTTCTGTATTTTCGACTTTAACCTCACATCAAAAATCAAACTTTTGAAAAATGTCCTGCGGACTTATTTGTTTTTCATATTTGTTTTCTAACAAACGAGTGACCCGGAAGTTGTTCTGATAGTGCGCACATACAGTAAGCTAACACACACGAGCTGTGGACGCAACTTTTACAAATGGATAGCTACGTTTTGTTCAAAGATAACAAGCGAGTTACTCTCAAAGAGGAAGATATGACGACGGAAAAAATCGGCAGGATCTTCCAGGTACTGAAGTTTTGTTTTGGCGCGGCAGTATAATCACGAATATTTAAACAATAAAAGTTAGCATGTGCACATGTTGTGTACATGTACCAGCGATTAGCTTTTATTTGCACAAATGCTAATAGAGTTTCTTAAGTTTAAAAATTTACTGGGTAAGATAAGTAATTATAAATAATTTAAATAAATAATTTACCGTAGATAAGTCTTTGTAATGTGTGTTCAAATTTAACCTACCAATTTTCACAAATTGTGAGTCATCAGTTAGACGATAAATAAAATAAAATCAGTCAGGTAAATGAAATAAATGAAACGGCAAGAACCATTGACATGTTTGCATTACATTGTGATAAGATAAATTAATGTTTGAATAGTAATGGTGGTGACAACTAGTTGTTAAATCATTAGTTGATTAGGCTCACAGTTGTGTGATGATGCACAACTGTTAAAAATTTTACGTTTTCAAATTTAACCCAGGTTGTACAAATGAACAACTTTTTACAAATAAACCCAGTCTCCTCCAGCTCATTGTAGTAACTCTGTTCCCCAACAGGTAAATAGCTCCAGCCTGTATCTGACAGATGACAGCAATGTGGCTATTTTCCCTCATGATGACGGCCACTTCAGCACCATCGGCCTAACAGAACGAGGTCATTATGAGGTGCATGGCGAAGGCGTTGAGGAACCTGTGGCAGGAGGTTCACACCAGCCTGCCCGCTTTGCATTCCACCGGCCACCCAGTGCTGCTGCTGGCTCAGCTTCCACTGCCAGAGCTTCTACCAGTGGAAGAGGTGCTACGACAAAAGTATTCCAAAGGTGATTTTTTTTCTTTCAACATGATAGTGGAGTAAAAATGCAAAATATTTGCTTAAGAATTGCTGTAAAGTGGGGATGCTTAAAGTTATATGTTACCTGAGTAATATAATAAGAAATGTGTCTAAACTTTATATATATATATATATATTCAGGAGCATCTTCATTGGAGAAGTTGTAGATGGAAAGCTTGAGACGAGTACAACACTAAACGTACGCTTCTCAGAATTTGAGGCTTCTGTTGGAGGCATCATCAGTAAAGTCAACGAAGCTCTTCAGCAGGAGGACACACTCATCCTCACTGATGGCCAGGGTAAAAAGATCTTGGACTCAGAGGGAACCAGAGGTACAGTTTAACAACTACTACTTAATTCAGATAGAAATCCAGCCTACTGAAACTGTAAAATTTTTGTGCAAACGGTTTTCTTTACAGGATCAGCATATTGGAAACAAAGTGCTAGGAAAATTTATGCTGTGAAGGAGGAAGACTTTTTGCAGTTGCAGGGAAATAAAAAAAGGAGATTAAGGTATTTTAAACAGGATTTATAATTTTATACACTATAGGCTTGTTTATGGACACAGAAATATAATTTTGAACAAAAAGGAAAGCGTAGTAAATATTTTCACAAACAAATTAAAACAATTGCACATAGAAATTTAGTTACTGAGATTAATAAATGTTTTGTGGCTTTTTGTCATTTTCAAGTCGAGTGGATGATACTGGCCTCAGTGAAGTTTTTGAGAAGATTGAGGAGGTGGTCCTGGCAGCCCAAGGATTGCAGGATGTGGTCACAACAATAAAGCAACTTACTGAGTTAGCAGACCCCCACCGCACTTCATCAGTGACCCTGACACAAGCCCAAGTAGCAGCTGTGAAAGCTGCTTTTGCCTGCATTATCTGTCGAGGTAATCATTTCAAAAATATTTTCTAAGTGTAATATTTACAATATCCATCCATTCATTATATTTACCCACTTCTTCCTTTTTGGGTGGCGGGATCGCCAGTTCCCATGACCAGCTATCACTGTGCGAGGGGCGGGGTACACCCTGGACAGGTCTCCAGTCCATCACAGGGACGCACACAGACAAACAACCATTCACACTCTCACTCACCTAGGGACAATTTAGAGTTACTAATCAGACTAACATGCATGTTTGAATCAGACTAACATGCATGTTTGAATCAGAGTAACCTGCTTGCTGAGAGGCAGCAGCTCTACCAGTTGCGCCACCGTGCTGACCACCTTTACAATATTACATCAATAATCAAACTGTCAGAGCACTGACTTAAGCTGGAACAGCAGTAGTTCCAGTGGCCAATGTTGGTCTTTTATGTTTTCTAAATAACTATAAATGCACATCTGGTAACTACTGTTCCATTCCATTGCCACACTGTACCGTAATCAGAATAGTCAAATACTGTATTGTAATTATTATTATTTTTTTCATTTTCAGGTGCTGTGCATGAGCCCATGGTGTCATCATGCTGCAATAGTATTGTTGGTTGCAGGCTCTGCGTTGAACAGTGGCGGGACAGCTCTGACTTTTGCCCAAAATGTCGAGGTGATGGTTTTACGGACAACACGCAAAGGCTCGTTGGTCTTTCTGAGGCATTTTCTGCACTGGAAAACATACTGTAGTATTAGGTAATCGTAAGGTATTTTGCACTGTTCTGCACTTGTTCTTGTTCATATTTTACATATAAAATAGTAAATATTGTATTTTTCTAATGCTGATATTTTAAACTGAGTAATGGGAGTACAGGTAGTCCCCGACTTACGAGCGAGTTCCGTTCCTGCGAGTTGCTCGTAACACGAAAATTCGTAAGTTGGAACACGAAGCACGTGTTCTCGTAAGTCCGGATTTTCGCTCATAAGTTGGAACATTTATGCTAGCGCTACTACGAACACTCGTTTTTCATCAAAAACGTTCATATTAGTTCATAAACATGGTCGGAAACGTGTTTCCAAACGGTTAGCTAACACACTTTCATCTAAAAACACAAAAAAGTGCTGTATTTTTTACAAATTTACTTCTCTTTCGCCAGCTCGTAAGTCCGGGACCTCGTATGTAAGAGCGCTCGTAAGTCGGGGACTACCTGTATTTTTTGTTTTACTTTTTTTTCCTCTCTACATTTAAATGTACACATTTGTGTGTTTTTGGTTTGGCAACATTGCTCTCATGTGGCAACAAGCAATAAGTAAAAGTGTTCTTTGGCCAAGTGTTGTATACAGGTAGTCCCCGACTTACGAGCGCTCTTACATACGAGGTCCCGGACTTACGAGCTGGCGAAAGAGAAGTAAATTTGTAAAAAATACAGCACTTTTTTGTGTTTTTAGATGAAAGTGTGTTAGCTAACCGTTTGGAAACACGTTTCCGACCATGTTTATGAACTAATATGAACGTTTTTGATGAAAAACGAGTGTTCGTAGTAGCGCTAGCATAAATGTTCCAACTTACGAGCGAAAATCCGGACTTACGAGAACACGTGCTTCGTGTTCCAACTTACGAATTTTCGTGTTACGAGCAACTCGCAGGAACGGAACTCGCTCGTAAGTCGGGGACTACCTGTATATGTTTACAACATACTTTGAATTCAGCCAGTCTGAGAATACAGTAATGATTAGATTCAAGTATTTTATGTTTGCAAGTATTTTATGTTTTACTTTTTTTTCCCCTCAAATTTAAAATGTACACATTTGTGTTTTTTGTTTGGCAACATAGATAAGTACAAGTGTTCTTTGGCCAAGTGTTATATGTTTACAAAAAACTTGAATTCAGCCAGTCTGAAAATAATGGTTAGATGCAATACGTTATGTTTGAAAAAGACATTCATTGCACAAAATAAAAGTTTTATTACAGTTTATTTGGCATGTTATTCATCCAAAGTGTCAATACCTCTTTTTCAACACCAATTAAAGAAGTCTACCTGGTTAGCAGAATCTTTGTGAAAACTACCTTGTCATGCATATCTCTGTGTTACACTGATGAGATACATCAAGGCATCTTGAAAGGGAACAAAGTTGTTGTTTACCACTTCATTAAAAAGAAGGGAAATATCAGGGTAGTTCTCTGTGAAGTCCGTTTCTGCACGATGCCTTTCCACCTCGGATGAAAAGGGATCTGTTCCGAACTGAGAAACCCATGTCAGCGAGGATCCCAGCTCCTCTTCATACAGGTTGGCCACAACAGAGGCACTGGGCAGGAGGTTTTCTGCTATTTTAACTGGACATCCAACTTCTGCAAGTTCATTGGGTATTCCATGGCCTGAAGCAATAAAACATGGTAATGAAAAACAGTGAAACAAACTTTTTTAAGTATCAGTATCTGCTACATGTACTACTATACTGAAAAGTTACTGGTCAAAGATTCTAGTCTTGTATATATTCATTTTGTTTACCTGGGATTCTGTGTGCATTCCATGATCTCACCACTCTGTCTAGTCCTATTTCACTTAACTGACATGTCAGTTGTGAGGTGCAGAATTTAGTTAAGTTATCCTCCATACTGAGGACTTCTTGGTCTTGCAACTGTACCAGGGCTTGCTTCAGAGGGTAGTTCACTCTGTTGTTCACTTCAGGCCAAAGCCTTTCCACTCTGTGATTCTATAGATGAAATAACATGTTTTCTAATGGTAGAGGCTACAAGAATTATGCTCATAGACTCTTGTACAACTTAAAAAACTCACCCTTGTTGATGTTGTCTGGAGGTACGGTGGCCTGCTCGTGTTGTGTCTGTATTGTGCCAGTTTTTCTTGCATATACAAGCACATGTAAAATTCCCTCCCATGATCAACCCTTAGTTGATCCCACATTCCATACTTGAGGACTGCAGGTCTGGAATAAAATGTACATAAATTGTTAGAAAAAAAAAACACCACAGTAAGACTTATTATACAAAGCAGGTTATTAATTACTGTTGACTCTTAAATGATTTATTTGATTATCAATTTCTAACACATTATTTCCTGGAGACCTTCCATAGTTAACATAAATTAGGAGTTTTCATGTTTTTTTTATGCTTGAGTGGGTTTTCTCCAGGTCTGGTTTCCTCCCACAAACCAAAAACATGTATGTTAGTCTGCCTTCAGCAGGCCTCCCTTGCAAAAGAGATCTGTTATCTCAATGGGATTTGCCTGATTAAATATAGGTTAATAAAACTGCTTGGCTGTACAGACGTTTAGAAAAAATGAAGTCCAACATTTGATGCTGTTTGACGGCTGCTTTTGGTTGTTGCAGAAATTGAAGC
This sequence comes from Garcialebias charrua, assembly GCA_038048925.1. NCBI lineage: Eukaryota > Metazoa > Chordata > Actinopteri > Cyprinodontiformes > Rivulidae > Garcialebias > Garcialebias charrua. The sequence goes on from JBBPBX010019190.1 coordinate 8,012, forward strand.
TACACAAATAACAGTTTTAATAAACAAAAGTACAGTGTTTAATGGAGCATTATATACATTATTGTGATAGTAATCTAGTACAGTTATTGTACATATACACAACAATAGTGCAAATGGATTTTCTAAACTAGGTGAGTCTGACCATCTGGTTTGTGTGTTTTTTTTTACCTGTAAACTTCCTCAAAGATCACCAAGTTGTTTTTTATTGGCATGGTGGAATTTGAAACAATTTTATTGCTGTACCCATCCACAGCCAAAACATGGGTCACACCAAACATGCCAAGCTTCTCGTTCTGATCCAGGTGTAGTTTATGACCCATACACTCGGCATGATAGGGGGCAGGATTTAGATTCCGAGCACCCTTAATAAAGAAAGAAATATATAGATTATTCCTTTTTCGAAAAAACAACTATATATATATATATATTTTATTATTATTTTTATCCTAACCTGTGACTGTGAGCGATATGGTGCAAGAAATCGGTTAATTTATTCTTTATATATATATATATATATATATATATATATATATATATATATATATATATATATATGAGTGATAGATGGGAGGCCTACGTTGTATATACAGTACAGTGAAGTAGATGTAACTATACACCCAGTGCTCACTTGTCTAGCGGTGTCTGAGAATGTGCACTCCGCCATTGCGCCAGGTTACCATGGTAACGGTAAACAGAAATGTTAACGATTACTCTCACCACCACTTACCTCACGTCGGTATGCATGATATGGCTGATGAATCTGTTTCAAGACTTGTCCTACTCGCCGTTCTCCTGCCCGCACTCCCATCGACGACAAATATCCTGTCATAAACTTGCGCCCGTAAGATGGGCCCGTCTGATGAAGAAAACCATGTTAAAAATAGAAGCTAAAATATTATAGCCTACCCTAAATAAAAATCCACGTTACCTCATATATTGAGCCAAGCACAGCCTTCTCCAACTCTGCGTCCGAAACGTTATTTTTGCGTTTCAGGTTGTGCTGTGCACACACTCTTCTGACGCTCATTTCCGAGCTCTGTTGCAGTGTAAAAGAAATCTCTGCGTGTGTTTTGCCCGTCTTAAACAAACTCTTTGATTAATGCCAAGTGTGTTTCCAGCGAGGCCATGGTGTCGATGCACGCGCAACACACGCACACGAAAAGACAACTTCCGGGTCACTCATTTGTTAGAAAATAAAAATAAAAAACAAATAAGTCCGCAGGACATTTTTCAAAAGTTTGATTTTTGATTGAGGTTGAAGTCCAAAATGCAGAAAGACGATTCATTCAACCTTTATTTATACAGGCTAGCCTCGTTGAGTCACGGGGACTCATTTACAAGAGGGACCTGTCTCACTCACACCAAACAACCATCCACTCTCACACTCACACCTAGGGTCAATTTAGAGTCACCAATCAGCCTAACAAGCATGTTTTTTGGTCTGTGGGAGGAAACCGGAGTACCCGGAGGAAACCCACGCATGCACGGGGAGAACATGCAAACTCCACCCAGAAAGGCCCCGGACCGGGATTTGAACCGGCAACCTTCTCGCTGAGAGGCAGCAGCTCTACCAGTTGTGCCACCGTGCTGCCCAAACGATGACGTATTGTATTTTTTGATTCACACATGAAAAGGAATATTGAAATGACACGTCGTTTTTTCTTTTTTTCTTTTTTGTTATGCAATGAAAAAACAATTGAACGAAGGGTACACGGACCAGATTCGCACCCCTATTGTTAGGTGAGGTTTTTTTTTTGTGTGTGTGTGTGTGTGCTTGCGTGCATGTGTGTGTGTGTGTGTGTGCTGACCTTCCCTTGAGTCCTGGAACTGCAGCGATACAAATGATCCTGGCCGAGCAGACGGCGATGCAGGCCTCCACCGTGGGCTCGTCTTTGATATTGAGCAAGCAAACCTGCAGAGCAGACGTCACGTCGCTGCAGAACCCTCAACAGATGTTGTTCTCCCCCCCCCACTAAAGATAAACATGAGCGAGTGCTCACCTGGCCCACGTATCCGTCACTGTTACACACCCACACCTCACAGCCGCTGTCGGGGCAGCTGTGGCTGGGGGAGGCACAGGAGAACTGCAGACAGCAGAAACACGTCACACTCACTGTGGCTGCTCTCTCACTCGCATGCTTCACTCTGCTGCTCTCACCTGCATCCCACTGCGGGTCTTCATGATGGGGATGGCCTTCAGGAACTCCGGGTCCCACTGGTCCTTGTTCATGGCTGACCCCCCGAGAGAGACAAACAGAGACACTATGTAAGAACAAGCCTCCGGATGGTGTGAACCTTCATGAAGCATTCGCACTGCTGTGATTAGTTTTTCTTTTGTTCAGCCTCGTTCTCATTTCAGTTTTCATCTATTGCAACAAATCATGAATGAAAACGTTCGGCTCTTTCAGGACAATCCTGCTAGGACTTTTGGTATTGGTGCAACTTTAGCTTTTTCAAATATTTAGCCTTTTCTGACACTTTTTTCCCTCATAAAAAATGAATCGAGCTCATTTTACATCCTTCAAACATTTAGATGTTTACAACCTTTTACTGCTGCTTTCACATTTTGCTCTGCTTCAGCTTCTTTCAGCTTCCTGCTGCAAATTGCAACTGTTTTCAGCTAATTTTAGCTGTTTTTTTAGCTGTTTTGTGCTCCTTTCAGATTCTTTCTGCTAACAACGTTTTTGTGCTTCTTCTATTTTCTTTCTGCTAATTTCAGCTTGTTATGCTCCTTTCAGCTAATTTCTGCAAGTTTTAGCTTTTTCTGCTACTTCAGTTACTATTTAGCTGCAGCTTTTTCAGCTAATTCCACATTTTTTGCACTCATATCAACATTTTTCAACCTAATTCAGCAAAAATGTGCTCTCTTCACTTCCTTCTGGTAATTTCAACTTCTTTCTGCTTTTTTCACTATTTTCAGCTTTTTTCTTTTTTTGCTCATTTCAACTTTTTTCATATAATTTCCACTTTTTTGGGCTCATTTCTGCTTCTTTCAGCTTAATTGGACAAACATGTTTGCTCTGCTTCAGATTTAAACTCGTGCTAACTTTTCAGCTAACTTTTTTAAAGCATTTTAAGCTAATTTAAGCTGTTTTCAGATACATTCCAATTTTTTGTCTGTTACTCTCAGCCTAATTACTGTAACTTCTTTTTGCCAATTTTAGCTTTGAGCTTCTCCCTTCAGCTTTTTTCTGCTAGTTTTAGCCCTTTCTGCTAATTCAGCTACTATGTAGCTGTTTTATGCAAATTTGAGCTTATTATTTTTTTTAGCCAATTCCACATTTTTTAAGCTCATTTCAGCAGTGGTGGGCAAATGAACGCTAGAGTGCGCTAAAGCGCTAATCCGCTTACAGTGGGCCTAAACTTTTTGTCAGCGTTTTTGTGGTTTGACTAACTTTTATAATTCATAAGCAGATTTGTGCTATTTTTATTTAAAATGCAGTACCGCTAATAACTAATTATCTATCAGTAAAAACCAATAAACTTATTTACAACTTGTTTTACCTTTTTCCCCACCGTAAAAAGCAGAGAGGAGGAGGGTTGGAGGGGGAGGGAGCAGAGCGGAGAACAGACTTGGATCTACCATGTAGCAAATGATGCCGTTGCCTGGGGATCCCAATCAGCAGTGGCCCCGCCCCCGCCCAGTCACCTACATCCCTAACATTGATCCTGCTTGTTAATGTACATTTAACATAAAAATAATTATAGTTACGATGAAAACGATCATTAAATACGCAATTAAAAAAACGGTCGATTTCTTTATCCCCCTACTAAAAATGGACTATTCCATCTTGACATCTTCCGGGTCAGAGGTGAACTCAGGGGCTAATTCTGTGGCTAGCTGTTTGTGCTGCTGGGTACTTGGATAAATCCGCAGAGAACCCCGCTGTTTCAAGCCAAATTAACGTGGCCGGAGGATTTTATTGTGTGTTTTGTGTCGACCATTCGACGGCGAGTCGTTATTTTTATGTATTTGGGTTACTTTTATGTATAAATGCGGTGGCGACACACCCGTGTATTTGAGATTTAAAAGTGGTTTTAGGGATTAAAAGATCATTCTATTTTTTGTTAATTTCGTGGCCGAATAGAATATATGTACGTAAAGTATTAAATAAATCCTTTGATTTTTGTAATTTCATCCTTTTAGGATCATTTTTGTTACTTTTCAGTTGGCAGTGTAGTGCAAATATTGCATAAAGCTGCCGGCTGTATATAAATATATATATATAATATATAAATATATAAATAGCGGATTAGATTAGCTTCCCCTAATTTTCATATGACATTTGTGCTTTTGAAATTGTGGACCTAAAAAAATTAATAAGCGTTTTAGAAATTGTGGAACAAATTTTTTAATTAGCGTTGCCCACCACTGCATTTCAGATTTTTCCACTTCCTTCTGGTACTTTGACTTTTCCTACTTTATTCTGCTAATTTGGGCTTGTTCTTCCATTTCAGCTACATTTCAGTATGTATTTACCGGTAGCTAATTTCAGCTGTTTTTCAAAACGTTCTTCTGCAGTAAGCATTCACACTACATTTTCGCAGGAAATGCAATTAGTCTGCTTTGAAGTGCATCGTGTGTCATGGTGCCATTCACTGACCGAGCTTCTTCTTGGCTTCCTCGAAGGCCTGCTCGAAGCTGGAGCGAGTGTCTGGAGAGCTAAACTCGAAGACGAAGCTGCTCTCGGCGGAGGCCGTGGTGAACTCCAGCTTCGTGGGCAGAAAGGTCATGCTGAAGGCCAGCGACTGTTTCTCCGACAGCTCTTTGTGCACCGACGCCATCAAGTCTTTGATGACCTCATCCAGCGACTGAGACACATGAAAAATGAGACGGCACTTTGTGGAGGCCTACAGCTGAAGGCAGCAACTAGAGATGACAACAAGTAGGAGTGGTCCAGCGTCCACCGTACCTGATGTGGGAAACTGAGGGTCTCAGACAGTTTGCTGACCTGACCCAGCGTGCTGAGATCTTCATCCAGTCGACTGATCATCTTCTGGACGCTCTCCTTGTTCGTCGCCTGGGCGGAGCCTTCGTTAAGAGACGAAGCAGTCCGTGAACAAACCAGACTTGATTTAAAGCAGTCAATCCTTCAAGGTATATGAGTGAGATCTAAACATGAAGTTCTCAGAACAAAACCACTTGGACTACATGTGGTCTGAACGGTTCTGATTGAAACGAGGACTACAGCTAACACCAGCGGGTGCCCTGAGGTACTTCTTTCTCAGCGCACGTTAAAAGAAGCTGTTTAAATCCTCCGTGCGATCACAATCTTACTTTTCACCACCTCCACGTCCTCCAGAGGAAGTTTCCACAGAAACTTGTATTTACTGGAGGTGTCGATCACACTGGCTGCAGAGTATCTGCAAAACACAGACGGTGAGTAGAGAGACCTGCAGGGGGCAGCGTGGAGCAGAAGGAGTGGTGTGTGTGTGTGTGTGTGTGTTACATACAGGCTCATGGAGCTGCGTCTCAACGAGCCGGACTTCCTCTTCAGCGTGGTGCAGATGATGAGATCGCTGAAGAGGAAGAGTGAGCGGTCTTTCTTCCCGCCCACCGTCTTCTGCAGAGAGACGAGAGCAGCTCAGAAGATCTGGACTCCAAACTACAGCTTGTACTTTTTAACCACTTCGATGTTTGCTAAACTCAGAGTATTTTCCGGCGTATAAGTTGGTTTTTTTGCATAGATTTGTCAGCCCTGCAACTTATACTCCCCCCCACCCATATTCATAACTCAGTTTTTGACTGACGATATTTATATTTTGAAGAACTGCAACAGCGAGTCCTCCCGTGCAGATCGCTTCATGCAGCTGGTGCAGGTGGAGGAACACTGGAGAGGTAGTGGCTCCGGCCACAATGAAAGAATGGATGGATGGATGGATGGATGGATGGATGGCCGCCCAAGTGAAAAGAGACTGTTTTGACTATTAAATAAATGCATAATAAATGTGACGGGTCAGCAGTGATGCATGATAAATACGTCTTATACAGGGAACCCTCGACCTACGGCAACTCAGACCTACGAATGTATCATATTTAATAAAAATATGAAAAAAGAAAAAAAAAACATTTGTTTTGTTATAAATAATATTTTTTAATAAAAATGATGATTTTTAATCATAATTGCGCAACTTCCGGCCGTTACAGGAAATGCTGCGGCAGCCATATTACTAAGGTCTCGGCTCCCGCCAGCCAGCTGTGAGGACTGTGTGTGTCCCAGGATTGCCTCATATGGATGAATTACTAGCTGGAATCGCTCTGTGAACTCTGTGGACGTCTCAGCCCGGAGCAGCAGCCGCGATCGCTGCTCCGATCGCCCAGTCATCGCGCCGCGCGACCCCAGCAGCTCATGGTATGAGCTAAGGCTAACAAGCGCAGCTAACATGCTAAAGCGGACCCGCACCGGAGACATGAACCGACCCGCGGTGGCCGGGAGCTCGCTTCGAAGTCCGCCCAGCAGCCTAAGATGTCGGATGGACACCCAGCTAACCAGGAGAAGCAGCTCCGACAGCCTTTTTTGGATGGGCGAGCGCTAACGAGCGTTAACGACTGCAGGCCTAATAGCGGGGGCTAACAACAGCTAACGTGGGCAGCTTGTTTGGATAAACGAACACCGTGGGGAAACGGATTTCAGTAAGTTATTAAAGTAAACTCTTTTTCTGGCTCCAAATGTATGGAGTTAACTAGCTAACAGTCCTTCCTCTAAACAGTTCGGACCGCGTTGGAGCAGCACAATGTATGGAGCCCCGACGTGCTCGGACGTGCAAACAGACGAGACAAGCTTGATCAGCTCAAAGTAAGAAATTATATTTTTTATTTACAGTACTGTACTGTATTCATTTATTTACATGTGACTGTACAGTAATACTGTAATGCACTAGGTGTGTTAGGTGTGTTAGGATAGGCGAAGTGCTTGCTAACTACAATAATATATAATATATATATACGTGCAGGCAGTGGCGGCTGGGGTCGACTCCGACCTACGGCAAAATCGACCTGCGAACGGTCCTTAGTCCGGAACTGCGACGTAACTCGAGGGCTTCCTGTACACCGAAGTGACATACAGTATATGTTTTTTCCTCTTCATGATGATTTTTTTTGTCTGATGAGACTTATATGCCAGAAAATATGGTAATTCCTTTGTTAATGCATCGAGTGGCAGTTTAGAGTAATGTTACACTGATGGCAGAGCTTACCGCCTCCATGACTATCTCCTGCCTCAAGAACTTCCTCTGTGGGTTCAGAATCTGAGAAGAACAAGGAACGCGAGCCGTTAGTGTCCGGTTCGTTTACATTTAATGCAACAGGCACTGTTCTCATGAACAGAACATGAAGCACGTGTGGTGATCTGACAAGTCCGTCTTACGTGTTCAACTCCCTCTATGTGCGCCTCAATCTCCTGGATAACCCTGGCCTCCCGCTCCGCGTCCTCAGCGGAGCGACGTCCTGTGTTGATCTTCTCCGCCAAGCGCTTGATGTCCCTCTGGGCGTCCAGCAGCAGCGAGTGGTCCGGGTGATCCTCCGACGTGTGCTTCAGCAAGTCCTGCGGCGGTCAACACAAACACGTGCGTCCAGTTCCCCGTCACCGAGATCAGAGCAGAACAAAGAAAGAGGAGGCGTCACCTTGACCAGCAGCTCGTATCGAGGGATCCTCTGGACCGGTTTGATCATCAGGTCACCCAGAGCCTGCTTCTCCTTGTTCTCACGCATGTTTTGCTGTCAAACAATAAAAAACTAATTAAAAACCAAACATTCCCTGAAGGGCGACTCATCGCCCGGCTCCTTACATCACAAACTTTCCTACAAAGATCTTACAGTGTGTTCGGACTCTGGGTATGTGCTGGAGAGGACTCTCAGGAAAGAGAAAAACTAAACTAAAGCAGCTTTTAGGACGCAGCTAAATGTTGGAGCTCCACCAAAAGATGGTGCTGCTGCTCCAGCCTGAAAACCTGAGAGCAGCTCAGAGTTCCTGACCTGACCTGAGGACACCAGGACATGCAGTGGTCCAACAAATGACACATCATCTCACAACAGGTTGCGTCTAAACACAGAAACTATTAGTTACAGATAAACGTATGGCTGAACTTTGTTTTTACTGTATTTTTAAAATCTATATTTACTCACAGGTGACAGAAATCTGTTGTGGTTTTTGAACAGTTAAGTGTTGTAAATATTAATAAAGACCCATTTAGACAACAATGTAACATTTCAGGTTTCTGCCATTTATCTGATCCTTTAAGGCTTTTTGAGGTTCTGGATGGGTCCTCTGCAGTGGCCGTTTCACAAAGAGTGTAAAAAAAAAAAAAAAGCACCAAAGATGATAATTTGAAATTCAACGAAGAAGTGAAAACTAAGATGGTAATGTAAAACAAGCAGAACAGAAGCTAAAATAATCTGCAAATTAGCTAAAGGCTTAAAGCAGCAGATCAGTAGCTAAAGTTAGCAAAACAGAAGATATAGATTTAAAAAAAACTACATGCTATATAATACCATAGGGGCTACAATTAGCAAGACAGTAGCTAAAAGTGGCAAAGTACATGTAAAGCAAAACAGAAGCTCAACTGAGAAAAATTTACCTAAAAGCTAAATTAGAATGATAGCTAAAAGAAAAAAAAAAGAAAAAAGGGCAGAACAATAACTATAAGGTAAAAGAGACAGATACAGTAAATAATAGCTAAAAATAACTAAACAATAACTAAAAACTAAAAGTAGTCAAATATATGCTAAAGCTAAAGTCAGCTAAATAGAAGCTAAACTGAGAAAAATGTACCTAGAAGCTAAAAGAAGTAGAATGGTAGCTAAAAGCTAAAAATAAGCAGAACAATAACTACAAGATAAAAGAGACAGAATGACAGACAATAGCTTAAATTAGCAAAACCATAACAAAAAGCTAAAAGTAGCAAAATACATGCTCAAGCTAAAGTCAGCAAAACAGAAGCTAAACTGAGAAACATGTACATAGAAGCTAAAAGAAGTAGAATGATAGCAAAAAGCTAAAATAAGAAGAACAATAACTACCGGTATAAGGCAAAAGAGACAGAATTATAGATAATAGCTAAATAAAGCAAAACAATAACTAAAAGCTAAAGGTAGCTAAATACACGCTCAAGCTAAAGTCAGCAAAACAGAAGCTAATTTGAGATAAATGTACCTAGAAGCTAAAATAAGTAGAATGGTAGCTAAAAGCTAAAAATAAGTAGAACAATAGCTACAAGATAAAAGCGACAGAATGACAGACAATAGCTTAAATTAGCAAAACCATAACAAAAAGCTAAAAGTAGTAGAACAATAGCTTAAAGCTAAAAGAGGCGTCTTTCAGTGGATGCTAAAAGCAACAGAGCAGTGGCTAAAAGTTCAAAGCAGCACAGGAAGACAAAACTTCAGGTAGTCTGCTGAAGTGAATCCATTTAACTGTTTTTGAAGGAACTGAAGAGATTTCAACGTGTGTTGGTACAAAGAATTAATGGTATACAGTATTTTAACAGATGTTAAAAGTATCAAAGTTGCACAAACCAAAAGTGGAAGAACACAGTGAGCAGGAAAACAATTGTGTGAATGTTGACACAGCATAACTCGGCATGACTCAGCGTTTAGGGCTGTAGAAGCTGGTTAGCAAACTCAAAGTGTCTCTCATGGTCAAAGTGAGTCCAGCTGTTCAGAGCCAGAAGAACCAGCTGCAGCTCCGTCCATCACTCACCTCCAGGAACTTATGGAACGCCGGCTTGGCCTCCTTGGCGATCCTCACGGCGTCTTTGGCGCTGAGGAAGTTGTCGATGTACGCTGAGTATATGTTGGCGAGAGCTTCTTTGGAGAACTAAAGGACGGGGGAGAAGACATAAGACAGAGACATCTTGTCTTGTGGACAATCTGACTGGACCAAAGTCTTGACCACGTGACTGTCAATGCTATGACTCCAACGTCAAACCAAACACAACAATCAAACAACAAAATTTTTTATAAAAACAGAACCAGTAGCCCTGATCTAGTTTAATATTTTGTAAGGTTTCAAACAGAATGAGAATTTACTGTTATGTGTCCTGTTCAACATTTTTTTTGTTTATTTCCTGTTAGAGGTGGCAACTCTCTCAGTTCCAGAATTGTACTAACATAAAATGCACTTTGAACTTTCTGTATGAACAGAAAATGGCTAAATAAATAAATAAAAATCATCTTTTTGTTTAGTTTAGTTTTTTTTTTTTTTTAGGAAAGAAAGAAAGGAAAGACAGAAAGCAATACTACAAAACATGACAATTATCCACAAAAAGAGCACAAGGCAAACACACCCGACCGCCGTCCGCAACCCTGCAAAGTACATGACAGAACACAGCAACAAAACACATATGCATAAAAGACCCATAACATTCATGACTTTGCAGTAGATTTCTATAAATATATATATATATATATATATATATATATATATATATATATATATATATATATATATATATACATATATACATATATATATATATATATA
>JBBPBX010019190.1:19629-44713 GCA_038048925.1 Garcialebias charrua
ATATATATGTATATATATATATATATATACATTCATATGCAGTCGTATACCGGTACCCATCTTACATATCTACATATGATATCTACACTTATATCCCCACATCCATTTGTGTGTGGTTATGAGCATGCATAAATGAATAAGGCTTCTCTAATAGAACATTCAATAGCGACCATGAAGCATCAGAGATCCGCCCCCCAAGGCCCGAGGCAGATATAAGGGGGACCAGAGCCCAAGATCCCAAGAAGGACCCCAAGCGCAGAGCCCCCAGGGCCATACACACATGACAAGCCACTCACCCACCCCCCAGATCCGACCATAGGGTAGAACCGGAAGACCCCCACCAACGACTACACACAATGACCCCCCCGGGGCCCACAGCGACATTATCATAGGCCCCCGCCGGAACCCACTGCACCGGCGTAGCCCCAGGCCCAGGCACCAAGGTCCGGGCACCGGGGACGCCCACACCTCAGGCCCCGGCCCGACAGGACCAGAGGACCCGAGCCCCACCAGGCAGCCACCAGGCCGGGCCGACGTACGCTCAAGCGCCCAACCCCCGACACCTAGGGCCCCAAGCGTGCCGACAGGCAAGGGCACACCCCACTAGTGGGGCCACGTGCCAGGGGCGCGACACCAAGCAGCCCCAGCTGTATCGAATAGGGGACAGACTACAACCGGGCCTGACAAATAGACATTCATACACAAACACAATCACACAGACCCACCCTCATCCTCACCCTCACTCACTCAAGGACATACAATAACAACACATTCCAATTAGGGATGGGCGATATGGCTCAAAAATTATATCGTGATATTTCAGAGTATTATCACGATAACGATAAATTTCGTGATATAACCTAAAAAAAAAAAATCAAATGTATTTATTTGACAAAATTAACTTAACATGTTGCTTTGCAGTATTATATAAAAATTTTAAAAACAACAAGGGGTAATTTTACTGAAATTACTTTATTTAGTAAAGTATTTAGTCTCCAAGTAAAACTACACCTGCACTTTAGTTTTTGTGGTGGTTTTTTATCTATATTTTGTGCAGACTTTTTCCAATCTAAATAACAATCATTTTTAAAGTGCAGGTGTAGTTTCCTAAAACAACTAGCCTAAATAAAATGAAGTTTGTGTCATTCCTCTGATTCATTTTTTTAACTGATCTGTCTCTGATGGAGTTGTAATGTATACAGCAGTGTTGTGCATGTATATTACAGAGTGCCAGTGAACGCACCGCGAGTGAGAGCGTGACGTAGGCGCGCAGGTTCGGGTGTGAAAGAAAGTCAGAGAACGGAGCGGTGGAGGATCATGCAGTCTGTTAAGTGTATTTGTGCAGCTTAAACAATAAAGCAACGTCTGCTACAAACCAGCAAGGTTATTGAGCGTGCAGAGAAACATCACAGGAGTGACTGTGGAGCCGCGCGTGTTTGTAACACAGTTTACAGCGAGGACACGGCTGCTCAGAGCGGAGCGGGGCGGGGGGACAGCTGTCTATGCCTGCAGAGCAGGGGGGGAGAGAAGCTGAGACGCGCGCGCGTTGTTTTTAACATTTTAGCAGTAACTAATTAGCGTTTTACACCAGTACAGACTGTTGGAGGGGATGTGCGCAGTTGTTTAAAGCGCTCGGGTGTTAAGGGGCGGGGCGCCCTGACGTATTACGTCATGAAATTAGCATATCATGATATAAGATTTTTGCCCGGGCAAGCTTTTTATACCGGTATTACCGGTAACAATATGATATGGCCCAGCCCTAATTCCAATCATAATCCCGATACTCACTCTATACCACCCAGGTCCAAGACATGTACCAGACCCCTACTTGGGGCAGCCCACGCCCAAACCCAGATGGTAGGCCCATTTATTCTGGGGCGGAGAGGAGCCAATATCCAAGATCCAGCCCAACTCGCACCCAGCCAACAGGACAGGACACCCAAGCGACCCCAGGGCCCACCCAGAGAGGGCCGCTTGGGTGAGAATTTACTGTTATGTGTCCTGTTCAACATTTTTTTTGTTTATTTCCTGTTAGAGGTGGCAACTCTCTCAGTTCCAGAATTGTACTAACATAAAATGCACTTTGAACTTTCTGTATGAACAGAAAATGGCTAAAGAAATAAATAAAAATCATCTTTTTGTTTAGTTTCTGACTGAGACCAGCAGTTTTACAGACAAACTGGCCAATTAATCAAATCAAATCAAAATGCATTGATTATGAGGAAAAACTTTATTTTGTATGTTTTTCGGCATCTTTCTCATTCCACAATTTTGTGCAGTTTCTACAAATCATAAATCAAAATGTTCAGCTCTCCCTTGATGATCTTGCTATGACTTTTGGTATTGGTGAACTTTGGCTTTTTGAAATACACTAGTCCCTCGTTTATCTCAGGGGATCCGTACCCTGAAGCCCCGCGATAAATGAAAAACCATGAAGTAGGAATAGTAGTACAAGTATCAGAATCAGAATCAACCTTTATTGTCATTGCACAGAAGCACAAGGAAATTACATTTCAGTACAGCGTCCAAAGAAAACAACATGAGTAGACGGGGAAGTGCTGCCCTTTTTGTTTAGATAAGGAAAAAGGGAAAAACATGAGGAAAGAGGAGGTTAAAAAACCCTCAGCACAAGAAAAAGCAACATACTGGTGACGTATGCATGTGGAGTGGGTGAGGGTGGGGTCCACTCCCAGCACAGGCTGCCGAAGAGAGCGGCACAGCCACTTGCGCCTTCACATCTACCTAGGTTGTTGCACCGGGGGAGCAAAATGAGGGAGGTCAGTGAAGGCAGTGAATTTGAGGGAAAGTAGTCCATGAACACTGTCCAGTTTGGTGGTGGGTCAGTCATGGTGTGGCGAGACATTTCTTTGGATGGCCACACAGCCCTCCATGTGCTAGCCAGAGGTGCCCTGACTGCCATAAGGTACCGGGATGAGATCCTCAGACCCATTGTGAGACCATGCTGGTGCAGTGGGCCGCCAGTTAGCTAATTTCAAATGTTTTTAGATCAATTCTAATTTTTTTCTGCTACTTTCAGTATAATTAACTTATTTCTAGTATTTCCAGTTTGTTATGCTCCTTTCAGGTTCTCTCTGCTAGTTTAAAATTCTTTCTGCCTTTTCAGCTAGTTTTCAGCTGTTTGCTAATTTCAGCCTTTTTTTTTTAGCTAACTTCAGCTATTTTTCAGTGAATTCTTCATGGATAAGCATTCACACTGCAATTTGGCAGGAAATGCAATTTCTCTAGTTTATGTGTTAGATCTGCTGCAATCTGGAGCAGAGAGAAGACTAGTGTAGAGACGAAGCAGAGAGCTCCTTGGAACAAACCCTGAACAAAAAGGTCTGCCCCGTGTGAGGCTCGAACTCACGACCTTCAGATTATGAGACTGACGCGCTGCCAACTGCGCCAACGAGGCGTGCTGCTGCATGCAGCTGGAGGCCTGTTTAAAGAGTCAGAGAGAGGCTCAGACAGCAGCGAGTGAAACCTGCTGCGCTCTCATATCCTCCAGAAACTGAAGAACTTCCTCATGTTTTACATTCAGGAGGCGTGACGCTTCCTTCAGGCGCTACAGATGAACGAGGAGCTCAATACAGCTAATTATATTCATGGTAATGTGGTTTTACTGGACACTGACACTGGAGTTTGTTGTCAAATTTTAGAATATCTGGACATAACCAAATATTTTTATATCTATGGATATTGACAGAGTCTTGATCAAGTATTACAGCTGTTCTGTTCCCTTTCAATTCGGTCTCTCGGTGCAACATACTTGCTATGGGAATTGCGCCCCCGCGCGATTACCTGAAGGAATACATTCACGCCTTTTACGGCAGGGGGGGCGTCACCCCGCGTCAGAGGTACCGCCCTTTAGGTACTTAGGCGACTGACGCCCCTCCATCTTCCTCTTTTTTGCCCTTCACCTCGTAAACACCCGAACTACCTCTCTTCGCGGGACTTCTCTGCTGCTCCATCGCTCAACTTAGTGAGCTCGCTCCCTGCACAGAGCGCACAGAGAATTTTTCCCTGCGTACTGCTGGACTGGCGAAAGCTAACCCAGCACATTTCTATAACCTCAAGGTTTTCTTCTCTCCTCTCTCCTACAGGTTGCTTCGCTCGACGGAGTTATAACTGCGTCACAACCGCTACCTCGTCTAACACTAGCTTAGCGAGCTAGCCAACGAAAGCGACACGACGGAGGAGACTCTCGAACAAAAAAGAAAAAGGATTCTGGAAGGTCTCGCTCGCCTTGTCTCGGACATGCCTCCCGAGAAAGGGAAGCGAAAGACTAAACTTCAAAGGAAAGCCAGCGAGACGACGAGCCCAAACTCGCGCGGCTGTCCCAGCGGCTGTGGATTTTACCTGGCAGCGACGGACACCCACGAGGCCTGTCCAGTCTGCCTGGGTATATTTCAAGCACGACAAGCTCTGGACGCGCCCGACTGAGTGAAGGGAAATGAGAATTGAGCGGAGCTGTGCAGGAAGGCGAGGGCCAGGCTAATTCACACTGCATTTTGACAGGAAATGCAATTTCTCTAGTCTATGTGTTAGATCTGCTGCAATCTGGAGCAGAGAGAAGACTTATGCTGGTTCCTCACCAAACGCATCTTGCGCAGCTGAAGCAGCCACTTTACATTGAAAGTCTAGGGGGCCGCGCATCTTGGAACAGCGGGGCTGTTCGCGGCGCATCTACAGCATTTGAAGCAGCGCGGCAGCACCCGGCAGCCCCTTGTCACGCACGCGCGCGCAGCCAGCAGCCACTGTAGAAGCTGGGTTTGCCCTGCTTCTTCTGCTCGCAGATTATCAGCAACCACTCGGAACGGGACTTTCTGTGGACGAAAACAGCATCCGGTAGGAAAATATGGCATTTATAAAGTTTCTGCTTTTTTTTCGAGCGTACATCTCCCCAAAACATTTTAAAAAAAAGTTTTAATCTCAACAAATACTTTTTGAGCTGCAGTTCGGCTCGTAGAAAACACACACAAGTATTGACGAGGCACGTACAGCTGGTTTTATCTGCCCAGTGTACATAAACAACACGGATCTGACCAGGAAGGGAGCCACGACACGCTCCTCCCACTGCGCGTCTGCAGACGTTCGGTGGGGACAGACATCTGTTTACAGCAGCAAACACAGAGCATAGGAGCATTTGGTGAGGAACCAGCATAATGTAGAGACGAAGCAGAAAGCTCCTCGGAACAAACCCTGAACAAAAAGGTCTGCCCCGTGTGAGGCTCGAACTCACGACCTTCAGATTATGAGACTGACGCGCTGCCAACTGCGCCAACGAGGCATGCTGCTGCCTGCAGCTGGAGGCCTGTTTAAAGAGTCAGAGAGAGGCTCAGACAGAGCAGCGAGTGAAACCTGCTGCGCTCTCATGTCCTCCAGAAACTGAAGAACTTCCTCATGTTTTACATTCAGGAGGCGTGACGCTTCCTTCAGGCGCTACAGATGAACGAGGAGCTCAATACAGCTAATTATATTCATGGTAATGTGGTTTTACTGGACACTGAGAGGTAAACAAGAATAAAGAGTCAGGAGCTACAGATGAAGTACAGACCAGAGCTCTTCCTTTAATAAACATGTTTTCTTTCTTTCTGTGATTCAGTGAATCAGTTTCTCTTCTTCTGTGTTTCTCAACGACTCGGCCTGACCTTTAGACTCGCCTCGGTCCCTCGGAGCAATGTTTGTTTAAGGTTCAGGGACACTTCTGGGGTCATGGGAAACGTTAAGAAAGGGCACCTAGTGGTCACTGGGAAAACAAAATGTTGCTGTCATTTCACCCACTTTGGTCGTTCACTCTTCAGCCTCTGTCCGCGAGGCTCACATGGACGGTAAATTAAATCACGTTGTCTCCGTGTGGATCCAACGGTTCTGATGCTCAGTTTACATCAACCTCACTGAACAGCCGGAGAACAGAACAATTTAAACGTTGGTTGCAGACGAAGGAGGAAGCTTCATTTTAAATGTTTCAAATGAGTTTGTTGTCAAGTTTTAGATTACCGTATCTTGACATAACTAAGTACAGTAGTAAGTACCGGTACAGTAGTAAGTACAGTAGTAAGTACAGTAGTAAGTACAGTAGTAAGTACAGTAGTAAGTACAGTAGTCCCTCGCTAGTTCGCGGTTCAACTCCGGCGGACTCGCTCTATCGCGGTTTGTGGACGTACAGTCCACAATATTGTACAAAAAGAATAAAAACATTGTACAAGACACATGGTTGTCAACTTTAGTATTACTCACAGGACTGGAACAGTACTGTGTACAGTACTGTACAGTAAAATGTTAACAATAAAATAAAACACTTTGGACAGGTGCCGCCATTTCGTAGTTTTCTCTCTGTAAGCCTCCTCTGCATTCCCGCTCTTAATGAGCACATTTCCCAGAAGGCAACAGGGCCCTGCCCAGAAGCCCCGTTTCCTTCTGCTGAAAAAAAAGGGGTAAAGTTTTGATCTGATGGGCGCCCCCGGAGCAGAACTAGACTTCCAGACTCATCGGTGATTCTTGAGAGCTGCTAGTCCGCCTACGTGGACCTCCGAGTGAACACGCGTGGCCGATGGTCCAGCGCTCCATCTGAAGCTCAACGGGACTTTTTTCATGTCTTTCATCCGAGGGGACACGCTGATAAGTAAAATTTAGTTGCTGCATACAAGTACGTTGTTAAATTAGTAGGTTTAAGAGTTTAGATTGGTTGTGAGCTTCGTTGCTGCAGGGTACGTCTGCAGAAACAGAACAGGGTCGGACTGGAAACGAAGCGAGCTGCTGCTGTTCTGAAGAGCCTGGTAAGTAAAATTTAGTAGCTACATATACAGTACTGTATCTATGTTGTTAAAATGACATGGGTTTAAGAGTTTAGAACATTGCAAGAGTGTGGGATGGGTTTATAAAGCCTATATACACATACAGGTAGTCCTCGACTTACGACGGCCTCGACTTAAGACGTTTCGCGGTTACGAACGCCCTCCCATTGAAAAGCATTGTTTCGAGTTACACGGTTTATGCGCCTTTACACCAAAAAATACGGTACCGAAACTCAGCGGAGGCGGAAAATTACAGGAGGGAGGGGGGAGAGTGTACCTTAGCGGCCACGGGCGGAGGATTACAGCTGAAAATTACAGGAGACCTCATTGTTTACAGGCAGACCGGGGCAGAGGAGGGTAGGAGGGGCTAACATGCTAACAGACCTTACTGTAAAACTCTGGACCGCGTGTGGAAAAGTACAGGAGACCTTTGTTTGGACCGGAGGTTTACGAGGCAGAGAGGCTACAGCTTAGCAACGAGCTAACATGCTAACAGGCGGAGGAAGGCTTCACCAGCTCCCAGTAGGTTATTAACTCTTTTTTCCCTTCATTATGGCTCCAAATGTATGGAGCTAACATGCTAACAGGCCTTACTGTAAACAGTCTGGACCGCGCGAACTTCAGGCAGCCTCAGATGTTGGAGGGACACCGAGCTAACATGCTAACAGGCGGAGGAAGGCTTCACCAGCATTCCAGTATGTTATTAACTCTTTTTTCCTTCATTATGGCTCCTAAATGTATGTGTTTTTTGATAATTATGTAGGGTAATGTGTTAGGATAGGCTAAGTGCTTGGTAAAATACAGTACTGTACGTATAAGGTGCAGTTTGGACATATTTTCCGACTTACGACGATTTTCGAGTTATGACGCAGCGTAGGAACGGATCTCCGTCGTAAGTCAGCACCACCTGTATATATATATAGCCTATATGTACTAAAATAAATACAATGTCTCTAATTTCACTTACTACGGGCAGGTTCGGAGCCAAACCCCTGCAATAAACAAGGAACTATTGTATTTTTAAATCTATGGATATTGACAAAGCCTTTATCAAGTATTAGAACTGTTCTGTTTTCAGAGCTTGAGAGAAAAAGAGTGAAGATGACACATTTCTGTATTTTAATTTACTTGTGGCTAAACAGTTGGTTCATTTTAAAGCAAAATGTAACATATTAAATAAGTAAATATCCTTTTAGGAAAGGATTTAATAAGTTGAGTAGTGACAGAGTTTAACTTAAGAATAACTTTAAATAAATAAATGAACGAATCACCATAACTCCTGTATTTCTGCATTTATTAACCTATATATGACAACATAACAAGTTCTGGATTTTGGTTTTGGTGCCATCCCAGTATTTTCCAATCGATTGGTGGCCGTGGGAGCATGCATGGCAGGATTCGCTGTTGCAGTGCTTCAAAATTTAACAAGATTAACACTTAAAAACAATTATTTGTTTGCTTGACATTATAGCAAAGGTGTGTCTCAGTTTAACATTTCCTTAAGAAATGCATTTTAAAGGGTAGCATACAGGAACAACATATACACATACTGGTAGTTGTCAAAAGCCTACAGGGCCCTCTTGCACCTCTAGTGGCTGCAAATGGTAATGTTTACTCGGGTTCATGTCAGCATGAATGAACATTTAAAGCGTCAGTCAAAAATTGTGTTATGAATATGGAAAAAAAATGTATGTAAGTTGTTCGGTGTATAAATCACAGGACTGGCAAATCTATGCAAAAAACTGTGATTTATTTGCATGAAAATACAGTATTCAGCTTTTTTTTATTATGTGTTTTTTTTATTTTTTATTTTATTTCTGCTTTTCAGATTTTTGTGCTTCTTTCAGTCTAATAGGCCAGTGGGCTCTCTTCACCTCCTTCTTTCTGTCATTTCATCTACTTTTCAGCTATTTCTCGCTAATTTCAGCCTTTTGTTTTTGCTAATTTACTATTTTTTCTGTCAATTTCTGCTCATTTAAACCCAATTCAGCAACTATGTGTTATTTTTGTTTCTTCTGCTAACTTGGGCTTGTTCTTCCATTTCAGCTACATTTCAGAATGTTTTAAGCTAATTTCAGCTGTTTCTCAGCAAGTTCTTCAGTAATAGGCAATCACACTGCATTTTTTCAGGAAATGCAATTTCTCTAGTAGATTTTGCAATGGGGTTAAAGCTACAGTACAGATCTTACAACGTTTGATTTGTGGGAAATTATGAACAATTCCAATCGTATCTGATGAAGAAAAATATTCATTGAGTCTGGAGAAACACTTTCATTCTGACTGGACTAACGGCTACGGTAATTCTGGTTCTGCCACAAGTTTCTTCCTGTTAAAAGACAGTCGTTGCTTTCCACTGTCGCCACTGAGCGTGTAAAGGATGCTCCTGTAATCTGTGTGCTGGTGCTCAAAACTAATTCAGCAAGAAGCCTCAGAAAGTAGAAAACAAGAGTCTTATTAAAAAAATCAAAAAAGGCGTTCAAAACAAGATCAACTGGACTTTATTTGTTACAGAAATTTACAAATAAAGTCCAGTTGATCTTGTTTGAACGCCTTTTTTGATTTTATCATGTCCTGGACGACTGAGAATCTTCACTAGCTTATTAAAAAAAACTTCTTTATAAATTATAATTTTTCCTTCAGCAGTATTGAAATTGGAATGAAGTGTCAAATAATTTTTAAGTTTCTAACGTTCTGACAGCCGTGCTTTAATGGTCATTGGGCATAAAATCTTTTTCCTTTGATAATTTTGGTTTATATATTTTTTTACTCACTGATTGGGTGAGGATGTGTCCGACAGTCTGCCTGTCGTGCCACTGGTCGACGCAGCCGGCGACCTGCTCCAGGAACTGCTCGTGGTGCTCCAGGATCTCTGGGATCTGGTAGAACATCTCATCCACCAGCAGAGGGTCCACGATGGATCCGCTGTCCGGCTGCTTCAGAGGACGCATGTATCCCTGGAGGGACAGAGCGAGGCCTTAATAAACGCAGGTTTCAAAGATGATCAGCCAGCTCTGATGTGAAGCTCTGTTTATGTGATGACAAGCTGCTGGGGAAAGTCTCACGAGGTCATGGAGTGCAGCTGAAGACTCAAAGCCAAAGACTAGTTTATATCACATCTGGGTGTAAACTGCAGTCTGAGCAGTTTTTCTTTTAGTTTCCCCGTGTTCCTTTAATAAAACACCTTTAACTGTGTTTGAACAGAAAAACAACACGGCTCTGGTTCTTGTCAGCTTCAACGTCACTGCTGACATGACTGCGGTAAAGTTAGTTTTACGTTGGAAGTTGGATATTCGAGCTCCGTGGCTGCAGGGGCGCGTTGCTCTCGTCAGTCCGCTTCATGGAGTCTGATTTCGGGCAGCCACTCCTAGTCTGCCCCTTCAGAGACGTCATGGTTCGCTTAGGGACAGTCAACAAATTTTCGACCGCATTCACTCTTCAGAAACAAAAAATAATATATTTTACACGATTGACCCACCCACACAAAACTTGCATCAGACTAATCTCCAAGACCAGTTCTGCGAGACACAGCTGTTTATTTCTCAATTTTTATGCATTTTATAATTTTTAACAATTAATTAATTCAGAAATCACTGTTTTTGCTCAATACCGTTCAGGTCTTTTGAGCCAACCGCACACAACTTACATAAAACTACTCTCCAAGACCAGGCCTATGAGGCACAGCTTTTTATTTATCATTTTTATGCATTTTGTAATTTTTAACAATTAATTAATTCAGAAATCAGTATTTGCTCAATAGCGTTCAGGGCTTTTGTGCCAACCGCACAAAACTTACGTCAAACTACTCACCAAGACCAGGCCTATGAGGCACAGCCTT
This sequence comes from Garcialebias charrua, assembly GCA_038048925.1. Lineage (NCBI taxonomy): Eukaryota > Metazoa > Chordata > Actinopteri > Cyprinodontiformes > Rivulidae > Garcialebias > Garcialebias charrua. The sequence goes on from JBBPBX010019190.1 coordinate 30,262, forward strand.
TTATTTATCATTTTTATGCATTTTGTAATTTTTGATATTTCATAAATCTGTGTTTTTGCTCAATAGCGTTCAGGGCTTTTGTGCCAACCGCACAAAACTTACGTCAAACTACTCACCAAGACCAGGCCTATGAGGCACAGCCTTTTATTTATCATTTTTATGCATTTTGTAATTTTTGATAATTTAATATTTCATAAATCTGTGTTTTTGCTCAATACAGTTCAGGGCGTTTGTGCCAACCGCACACAACATACATAAAACTACTCTCCAAGACCAGGCCTATGAGGCACAGCTTTTTATTTATAATTTTTATGCATTTTGTAATTTTTAACAATTAATTAATTCAGAAATCACAGTTTTTGCTCAATAGCGTTCAGGGCTTTTGTGCCAACCGCACAAAACTTATATCAAACTACTCACCAAGACCAGGCCTATGAGGCACAGCCTTTTATTTATCATTTTTATGCATTTTGTAATTTTTGATAATTTAATATTTCATAAATCTGTGTTTTTGCTCAATACCGTTCAGGGCTTTTGTGCCAACCGCACAAAACTTATATCAAACTACTCACCAAGACCAGGCCTATGAGGCACAGCTTTTGATTGATCATTTTTATGCATTTTGTAATTTTTGATAATTTAATATTTCATAAATCTGTGTTTTTGCTCAATACCGTTCAGGGCTTTTGTGCCAACCGCACGATACTTAAGTCAAACTACTCACCAAGACCAGGCCTATGAGGCACAGCCTTTTATTTATCATTTTTATGCATTGTGTAATTTTTGATAATTTAATATTTCATAAATCTGTGTTTTTGCTCAATACCGTTCAAGGCTTTTGTGCCAACCGCACAAAACTTATGTCAAACTACTCACCAAGACCAGGCATATGAGGCACAGCTTTTTATTTATCATTTTTATGCATTTTGTAATTTTTGATAATTTAATATTTCATAAATCTGTGTTTTTGCTCAATACCGTTCAGGGCTTTTGTGCCAACCGCACAAAACTTATGTCAAACTACTCACCAAGACCAGGCCTATGAGGCACAGCCTTTTATTTATCATTTTTATGCATTTTGTGATTTTTAACAATTAATTAATTCAGAAATCACTGTTTTTGCTCAATAGCGTTCAGGGCTTTTGAGCCATCCACACAAAACTTACGTCAAACTACTCACCAAGACCAGGCCTATGAGGCACAGCTTTTTATTTTTCATTTTTATGCATTTTGTGATTTTTAACAATTAATTAATTCAGAAATCACTGTTTTTGCTCAATAGCGTTCAGGGCTTTTGAGCCATCCACACAAAACTTACGTCAAACTACTCACCAAGACCAGGCCTATGAGGCACAGCTTTTTATTTTTCATTTTTATGCATTTTGTGATTTTTAACAATTAATTAATTCAGAAATCACTGTTTTTGCTCAATAGCGTTCAGGGCTTTTGAGCCATCCACACAAAACTTACGTCAAACTACTCACCAAGACCAGGCCTATGAGGCACAGCTTTTTATTTTTCATTTTTATGCATTTTGTTATTTTTAACAATTAATTAATTAATTCAGAAATCACTGTTTTTGCTCAATAGCGTTCAGGGCTTTTGAGCCATCCACACAAAACTTACGTCAAACTACTCACCAAGACCAGGGGCCTCATGTATCAACCGTGCGCACGCACAAAAACATTGCGCACGTCACTTTCCACGCAAAGTGGCGTATGTATCAAATCTGATATGAACGGGAATATCTGCGCATCCACGTACAAATCCACGGCTGCTCCCCTGCTTGCGTACGCACGTTTCTGTGGTTATATTTCCTTTGGCGACACTTACAGGTTATTCAGAGAAACTGTGTCCATGATATGAAAATAATCATAAATCCCACCAAACACACATGATTAACAATTATTACATCCACATGGACGCAATTAGATGAGTGGATATAAAAGCATGCGCCAAATAGTGGCAACGATATTGACAACAATGAGATGTGATTTCTTTAAATAAGAAGTTAACCAAGCTGTACCAACACGCCTACGTTTAGGTCAGTGTGTAGCGCGGTTGCCTTTAGTTCCAAAGGTCATGAGTTCGAATCTCGCATGGTACAACGTTTCTCTTTTTTTTTTTTCGTTCCAGATTTAAATACACATGAAAACTATTTACAAAACAAGAAATCGTCTGCTTCCTTTCATTTCATGTATTGTTCTATTTCTTGTTGTTTTATTAAATAGTTTTCCTGTGTTCTTTAAATCTGGAATGAAAAAAAAAAACGTTGTACCAAGGGGGAGTCGATCTCACGACCTTTGGGACGAAGGGCGGGCGCGCTCACCACTAACCTATACAGGCATGTTAGAGCAGATGGGTCAACTTCTTGTTTAAAAGTGGATGGTATGTTTTGCGCTAGGCGTGCCGAATAAAACCTTTTTCCGTGCTTCTCTGCCTCACTCAGAAGTGATTCCTGTTCACAGTCCGTGAAGTTCCTCTTTTTTCCACGTTCCGACATGATTTGCAATGGAGCAGAGACGACATTCCTGTCGTGCATGGCATATTTGAATGACTTTGCATATTCATACGGAGGCGTGTCAAAGGCGGAGTCGGCCACTCTCTCATGTGCGCTCAGTTCCACGTTCATCGTGATGTACAAAAGGAATGTGCGTGGATTCAGGTGTACGCAGGGTTTGATAAATCTGGATTTTTTTGTGCGTAGACACTTTTCTGGATTTGTCCGTACGTCACTTTTCAGTAAGAAATCCACGCAAGTCTTTGTACATGAGGCCCCAGGCCTATGAGGCACAGCTTTTTATTGATAATTTTTATGCATTTTGTGATTTTTAATTGAAATCACTGTTTTTGCTCAATAGCGTTCAGGGCTTTTGAGCCATCCGCACAAAACTTACGTCAAATTACTCACCAAGACCAGGCCTATGAGGCACAGCTTTTTATTTTTCATTTTTATGCATTTTGTGATTTTTAACAATTAATTAATTCAGAAATCACTGTTTTTGCTCAATAGCGTTCAGGGCTTTTGAGCCATCCACACAAAACTTACGTCAAACTACTCACCAAGACCAGGCCTATGAGGCACAGCTTTTTATTTTTCATTTTTATGCATTTTGTGATTTTTAACAATTAATTAATTCAGAAATCACTGTTTTTGCTCAATAGCGTTCAGGGCTTTTGAGCCATCCACACAAAACTTACGTCAAACTACTCACCAAGACCAGGCCTATGAGGCACAGCTTTTTATTTTTCATTTTTATGCATTTTGTGATTTTTAACAATTAATTAATTCAGAAATCACTGTTTTTGCTCAATAGCGTTCAGGGCTTTTGAGCCATCCACACAAAACTTACGTCAAACTACTCACCAAGACCAGGCCTATGAGGCACAGCTTTTTATTTTTCATTTTTATGCATTTTGTGATTTTTAACAATTAATTAATTCAGAAATCACTGTTTTTGCTCAATAGCGTTCAGGGCTTTTGAGCCATCCACACAAAACTTACGTCAAACTACTCACCAAGACCAGGCCTATGAGGCACAGCTTTTATTATCTTGCCCAGGGTTGAAGTTGGCAAAACAGCACATACTGGGGGCAGCGGTGATGGTGGTGGACAAATGTGTGTGTGCTCTCTGGAACAAGGAAGCTGGTGTTTGCAGATCTTGCAACCTTATCGTTGCACTGCTGAGCTTTGAGTGTTGCACAATAATCTGTTATTATAGTTTCTGGTTGTGATATTTGAACATGATGTGGATACCAGTGAGTGATTCCTATTTCTGTTCTTCTCATGCGTTTATGGGTTACAAACCGGATTCCAAAAAAAGTTGGGACACTAAACAAATTGTGAATAAAAACTGAATGCAATGATGTGGAGATGGCAAATGTCAATATTTTATTCGTAATAGAACATAGATGACAGATCAAAAGTTTAATCTGAGTAAATGTAACATTTTAAAGGAAAAATATGTTGATTCAAAATTTCACAGTGTCAACAAATCCCAAAAAAGTTGGGACAAGTAGCAATAAGTGGCTGGAAAAAGGAAATTGAGCATATAACGAACAGCTGGAAGACCAATTAACACTAATTAGGTCAATTGACAACATGATTGGGTATAAAAAGAGCTTCTCAGAGTGTCAGTGTCTCTCAGAAGCCAAGATGGTAAGAGGATCACCAATTCCACCATTGTTGCGCAGAAAGATAGTGCAGCAATACCAGAATGGTGTTACCCAGCGTAAAATAGCAAAGACTTTTAAGTTATCATCATCAACCGTGCATAATATCATCAAAAGACTCAGAGAATCTGGAACAATCTGTTATTATAGTTTCTGGTTGTGAAACTATAATAACTGTGAAACTATAATAACTGATTTCTTCGAGGAAGAAATGTGTCCGGAAAAAAAATCCTGAATGATCGTGATCATCGATCACTTCAACTTTTGGCTAAATCAAATCAAAGAAAAACAACAGTAGCACTCAGGGCTATGTTTAATAGTGACAGTAAGAGCATTTCCACACACACACAATGTGAAGGGAACTCTAGGGATTGGGACTGAACAGCTGTGCAGCCTTAAGAAAACCACTAATCAGTGAGGCTACAGGGGAAAAAAGGCTTCAATTTGCTAGGGAGCATAAAGATTGGACTCTGGAGCAATGGAAGAAGGTCATGTGGTCTGATGAGTCCAGATTTACTCTGTTCCAGAGTGATTGGTGCATCAGGGTAAGGAGAGGTAGGTGAAGTGATGCACATTGTCTAGTTCCCGTATTCGGTGTATGAATGTGTGTAGCACTTTGAGATTTTCACTAATGAAAAGTGCGTTATAAATTGAATTCATTATTATTATTATTATTATTATTATTATTATTAGTGTCTAGTCATCAATGCAAGATCTTGGTGAAAAATTAATACAACACTGGATGGAAATGGATCTTGTGACATTGCAGAAGCTTATTGAAACAATGCCACAGAGAATGCATGTTGTAATCAAAGCTAAAGGCGGTTCAACGAAATATTAGTGTGTGACCTCTTTTTTTTGGTGGCCAACTTTTTTTTTTTGGTGAGGCAGTGTATTTCTACTTTGCGGTTTTTCACTTATCTCAGGGCATCAGGGTACAAATCCCCCAAGATAAACGAGGGACTACTGTAGTATGAAACACCATTGAGTACAAGTTATTTATCTACAGAAGCATCACATTTTAATTTCATTGCATTCTGCGTCCCGGGCAACATGCTGGCATCAGTGGAAAGAAACAACTCTCTTTAAAACAGGAAGAAACCTCCAGCAGAATCAAGAACCAACAACGAGCAGCCATCTGCTTTGACCAGCTGGGGTTGAGACGACAGGAAAGAAAAACAAACACAGGAGAGTAATAATAGCAATAATTACAAATATGAACATGAAAACTAGAGCAAGTAAAGAGAGCAGAGTGAGGAAAAGTGGTTAGTTTGTCCTCCAGCAGTCTAAGCCTATAGCAGCACAACTAAGGGATAGCTCAGGAAACCCAAGCCAACCCTAACTATAGGATTTATTTAAAAAAGAAAGTCTTAAGTCTAATCTTAAAAGTAGACAAGGTCCACACAGACATAAACTGGAAGTTGGTTCCACAAGAGAGGAGCCTGAGAACAGAAAGCTCTGCCTCTCATTCTACTTGTAGAAACTCTAGGCACCACAAGTAAACCTGAAGTCTGAGCGAAAAGTGCTCTGATAGGTAAATCTGGAACAATAAGCTCTTTAATTTAAGATCGAACGTGGCTCTCGAGAATTTCGTACGTTAGAAACAGCAGGATTTTACGTTTGATTCTGAATTTGACCAAACGTCCATGGATAGAAGCTAAAACTGGAGAAATATGATTTATTTTTTAAACTCATGATAAAGCTGTTTTCTTAGATGTTCTTTTTTAAGATGTTTCTTATTTCAGTGATATTGCTCAGGTGGAAGACAGCAGGCCTCATAACATTTTTTAATATGGAGGCTAAATACGTACTGATAATGTTCTTTACATTAGAACTTGAGGCCAATCATTGCTTTCCAGGAGAAGTGAAAGGGCTGCCAATTGTGTTCCTAAGATGCTCAACATTTTTATTTTTGCAGTTTAAAAGCAGCCAATTAGGAGTCCTTGAGGTTTTATGTTTTGTTTCTAAGATAGGTTTGGAATCTGCGTAACCAATCAGATTCATCAGGCTTCACTGATGATGAATAAAATCAGAATAACAATGAAAATGTATCCCGTAATATGGAGTTCCTCAGGGTCCTGTGTTTGGACCATTACTCTTTCCTTTATATAAGTTTCCATTAGGGAAAGTTATTAGATGGCGTCTAATAACTTTCCCTAATGGAAACTTATAAAGGAAAGAGTAATGGTCCAAACACTGGACCCTGAGGAACTCCATAACCCTAATGTAAGATTCATTCTTAACGTGAACAAACTGGAACCTATCAGATAAATATGGTTCAAACCAGCTTAATGTGGTTTAGTCTTAATGTATTCAGCAATGCTGTAAAGTTTACATGTATGACTTTTAAAATGTAGGGATTCTGGGTTTTTCTCCGGTTCTAATGCTTTGTTGCAGCTCATGAGTGGCAGGGCTCCTGGGTTTCCAGTCTGCTGTTGAGGAGGTCCCAGTACTGGCTGTTTGGACTAACTTGACTCTGCTGGAACATTTGCCACTTCATGACGTGTCCGGCTCTAGTGCAATCCTGATGCTTTGTGACTGACCTGTCATCTCCTTGTGCTCCTCTTAACGCCTGTCCTGTTTCCTCGCCACCCTGGTCTGCCTCAAGCCAACGCCTGATCTCTGTTAGAAATCTTCTTGGGTCCCTCTCCTACAGCTGCCACCTATAACAAAGCAATACCAACAACTAAACATCTGACACCCAGCCTTAAGGTCTGTCCTGCCATGGTCTTCATTTACCTGGTCTCCTTGGTCTGCTCCACCATCCTGGCAGCAGAGAAGACATCATGTTATCCTCATCAGTTGTATCTCTGGACTACAACCATATCTCATTCCATATCAACATACTCACCACATCCCTTCTCCTGCAGCTCCCTCCTGTGTTCCTGAGAAGTAACTCGTTGTAAATGAAACACCTGGAACTCTGGGTGTTTCATGATTAAACACAGACATGATACAAAAATGCATCTGAATGAATCAGAATATGCGTCAAGCTAAAATTCCTCTTTTCCCCCCATTTTTTTTTTTTTTGTCGTGATTAAATCTAAACCAAGATAATCTTTAAAAGCTCTCAGAATAACCAGAAAATTAAACTCAGAATAGCTGGATCTATTTCCTAATGAACAATTTATGCCTCCTTCTTGGTCTCCGCTCCAGTTTCCCAGAGTTAAAGTGAGTTGTATGATAGTTTGAGGCTCACTGTCGTGATGGGGCAAGCATCTGGCATCTTCTCTCAGATACAGGTAGTCCCCGACTTACGAGCGCATCGACATACGAGGTTCCGGACTTACGAGCTGGCGAACGAGCAGTAAATTTGTAAAGAACATACAAAATACAGCACTTTTATGTGTTTTTAGATGAAAGTGTGTTAGCTAACCGTTTGGAAACAAGTTTCTGAGCATGTTCATGAACTAGTATGAACATTTGTGATGAAAAACGAGTGTTCGTAGTAGGCGCTAGCATAAATTTTCCGGACTTACGACCGAAAATCCGGACTTACGAGAACACGCGTTTCGTGTTCCGACGTACGAGATTTTCGTCTTACGAGATAGTCGTAGTAACGGAACTCGCTCGTAAGTCGGGGACCACCTGTAGCCATCAAAAACTTGAACATCATTACAAAGTTTATTCTGAATCTAAGCAGTGTTGTTCAGTTCACCAGAGGAACAAAATCTACAGAAAAGAGTCAGAACAGTTTGTAAAAAAAATAAACTGAGAGAGTAAATCAAGTTTCAAGGAACTAAAACCATGAGGGAGTATGTCCAAGACCACGGGAAGTTATCAAAACAGAAAAAAAAAAACATTAAAAGACTAAATGACATGCAGAAAAATACCTAAAAATATTAGTGGAGCTGAGGAAAAGAATGAGCTGATTCATATTTCAGTTTCAACATTTCTAACCATGTACTGTACTTGATCGCTGAGAGGCAACGACTCTACCAACTGCACCGTGCCGCCAAAAAAAGAAACCAGTGTGTCAAACAGGATGAAGCTGCAGACGATTCATGAAAAATGGGAAGAAACTGAAATAATTGGGGAGAAGCGACCTGAGTGCGTCTCTGAACCTCGCTTTGTTTCCTCTTGCGATGCTTTTTGGGAAACTGCCAAACACCGCAAAGACTAATTGAAAAATTTAGGGCCTTGTTTGAGTTCCCGAACAACGTGGAATTACCGTCCACAAACTGCGCGTCCACGCTGAGTGTGAAACAGCCGGAACGTCCAACGAAAAGCGATTAGATAAAAGCTTATTGATTTCTAATGTTGGGAACGGTTTGCTGCAGCAGCTGCAGTAATATGATACAGCCGGGAAGGGAATAAATTTGAAAGCTGCCACTTAAAAGTAAAAAAAACTAAATCCCCACAAGAAAATAGAAACAATACCACAAAGACAGACCATAAACTTTGAGAATTGCTCAATATAAACTGCGTTTGTAAGACACATTATGGTATTAAGAATTGGAAATAAATGATTGTGGACATTATCATTGCTCAGTGGGATAAATATGTGCATGGTGTTGGAAAATTGTCAGTTTGCAGACAAATGCAGATGGAGGTTTACGGTGGATGAACAGCTTGATTCTTGCACAACAGTTTAATCTTGTGTACTGCGGAAGAGTGCTTGAAGAGAGATGAAGGTGGAGAGGATGTTTCTGAGCTGCTGTCGGCCCAAGCATCAGATTAAAGTGAAAGGAGAACGAACATCCAGATAACAAACGTTTTGATTTTCTTGTTGATTTTTTCTTATCGGGAATCTTCGCAGAGTGAGACTGGGCAATCTAAGCTGCCATACTTCAGCTAGCGTTGATGATAACAGTGGGCCTCTGGGGATGCCGTATCTGTCTGTCAGTCTTTCTGCTACTTTAGTCAAGTGTGAATTAAATTCACAACTTTTTGACGGTTTGTCAGAGAAAGAATCCCAAATATTTGGAAGATTATCTGTCTTGTTGCAATCAGTTTTTTTTTTTGGTGATGCTTTCTTGCAGATAACCCAACTGAAAGAAATCACAAAAATCACTTCCTTTTTCCAAGTTGTTTTAATCAATTTTGGGCACGTTCATTTAAGAAGGTAAGCTGCATGAGACATATGCAAAGCACAAGCAAACGAGTGCAACGTGGAATTGCAGAGGACCAGACTTAGCTTTTTTAGATTTTTCTTCCTGGATTATTGAGCATGCATCAGGGTAGACTTCACAAAGTTTTGTGCAAATTATGCAAGTGGCAATAAAAAGTTTGTTCCCCATTGCTAATCTTTACATGGAGGAAGTGGAACAGAGAACCCTAAACTCCTATGAGGGGACAACTCCAAGCCATTGGTTCAGATATGTGGATGATACCTGTGTCAAAATCCAAGCCAGGGAGGTGGAAGCGTTCACCAGACACATTAACTCTGTTGATAACAACATCAAGTTCACCAGAGAGGATGCTAACGACAATAAGCTGCCTTTTTTGGACTGTTTGGTGCATATGGAGGGAGATGACAGTCTCAACATTGAAGTTTACAGAAAACCAACCCACACAGACCAATATCTCCTGTTCGACTCTCACCATCCACTGGAGCACAAACTTTCTGTCATCAGAACTTTACAGCATCGGGCAGAACACATCCCCACAAGGACAGAAGGGAAGGAAAAGGAACAGAAACACATCAAAAAATCTCTGCAAACATGTGGATATCCCAACTGGGCTTTTGTCAAGTCAGCAAGGAAATCTGTTAAACACAATAATGAACAGAAAAAGTCTAACAGACGGAAAAACATTGTCATTCCTTATGTTGCTGGAGTCTCAGAGAATTTCAGAAGGATTTTCAACAAACACAACATCCCAGTACATTTCAAACCTAGCAGGACTCTCAGACAGAGGTTGGTCCACCCTAAAGACCAAACCCCCACACACAAACAGAGTGGTGTGGTTTATGCAGTCCAGTGCAGCGAAGTCTGCTCAGACCGTTACATCGGAGAAACGAAGCAACCTATCCACAAAAGAATGTCTCAACATAGGAGAGCTACCTCCTCTGGACAAAACTCAGCTGTTCACCTCCACCTCACGGACAAGGGTCACTCATTTGAGGACCAGAATGTTCAAATTTTGGACCGAGAGCACAGATGGTTTGAGAGGGGGGTGAAGGAAGCTTTGTATGTTAAGAGAGAAAAACCTTCTCTTAACAGAGGAGGAGGTCTGAGATTTCAACTTTCTAAGACTTATAACTCAGTTTTGGATTTGATTCCGAAACGTTTTACACTGGATGGGAGCAGGGATGTCTTGTCTGTAAATTAGACTAACAAAGTTCTCTGAGTAGCCTCTGTTGTTGTTTGGGAGGTGTTTTTTGTCAATTTACATACAGTTTTGTGTCTTCTACCAGAGACCTCAAGGGAACCTCCTACTGTTAAGGTGTGATCTTTCAATTTACATGTATGTGTTACAAACCCCCTTCTGTTAAGGTGTGATGTGTTGTTTTGTCAATTTAAATAGAATGGGCATGTTAGGTATTTTGTGGTGTTATTTCAGTTTCCAATTTCATATGTTGGTGCGTGGCTTGTATAAAACTTCTCGTTCTCACAGCTTCCATTCATTCAGAATTGAAAAAGACTTCTGGACAGAAGTCGAAACGTTTTCTGCAACAAATAAAGTCCAGTTGATCCTGTATTGAATGCCTTTTTTGATTCCCCATTGCAGAGTGAAAAGGGGTACCGTATTTTCCGGTGTATAGGTCGCAACTGTTTATGTTTTTTTCAAGGCCTGCGACCTATACACCAGTGCGACCTATATATGGCTTGTTATCACTTTCGGCGAAACAAATTTTTAAATCCAGCTCATTTCACAATTACGTTCATTTATTAAGGAAAAGTTCAGCTCAGACACATATTTGCTATAATTTTTATCAAACAAATAATTGTTTTTAAGTGTTAATCTTCTTAAAAGCCTTGCTGTGCGCTACTGTGGCAGACATTTGCAGCAGAGCTAAATGTAGGTGCGACCTATACTCCGGTGCGACCTATACTCCGAAAAATACGGTAATTGGAAATGCCATCCATCTTTAATTCAACCTTTATTTAGTCAGGTAAATCTCATTGAGCCTCATGGACTCATTTACAAGAGCGACCTGCTACAAACTAAAGAATGATGAACAGCAATGGTAGAATTTTCCTTAAACAATAAACAATTAAAACATGAGAAATACAGAATAAAAAAATAAAAAACAAAGTATCAAAAACTAGCAAAACATAAGATAGATGTATAAAATCAAAAACAAGAACATATCTGCATTGGTTTTTGCCAGGATTCCAACAGATTCTTAAAACCATCTGGGATTGTACCGTAATTTCTGACGTACTTGTCACTCCACCCTATAAGTTGCATCAGTCCAAATATGTCTAAAAAAGTGGAAAATCCATAAATATGTTTCTTCGCTGTATACGTCGCATCTATTATACATAAATGCTGACAACCCGGAAATGTGGGCTGGTGTTGTGCCAAAAATCAATGGGCTGCCAAATGGCAGCCGCGGGAGGTGTTGTGCCAAAAATCAATGGGCTGCCAAATGGCAGCCGCGGGAGTGTGCACAGGAGGACTTTAACGATAATTTAACTAGATTAACACTTAAAAACAATTATTTGTTTGCTCAAAATTATAGTAAAGGTGTGTCTCAGTCTAACTTTTGCTAAATAAATGCACTTTAACGGTAAAATCAGCTGCATTTCAATACCCCATTTGCGTAAGCATGCATGCATGGATGAGCCATTGTTCATTTCTTCAAATTTTAACAAGACAAACACCTAAAAACAATTATTTGTTTGCTCAACATTATAGCAAAGGTGTGTCTCAGTTGAACTATTACTTAATAAATGCACTTTAATGGTCAAATTAGCTGCATTTTGCCCTGGCGTTGCAGCAAAATTAAGCTGACATTGCTCCAAGAAGTGAGCCGAACAAAGGTGGGCGAATAAGGCAAGCCGATTGTGTCGTTAATAGCTGGTGAAGATTGTCAGTCATCCAGGACATGGTAAGTTCAAAAAAGTTCCAGACAAAAATAATAAAGTATAAAGTATAATAAATAAAGTCCAGTTGTTTTTGTCTTGAACTTTTTTGAATTTGCCCTTATAGACACATTTACCTATTACATGATACAACAGCATGCCTTACTGCTACTACTACTCTGCTGCCTGCAAGTGGCTGAAAGTGGTGCTGCTCAATTTTCGTTGTCAGTCAGAATGAATGAAAACGGTCATAGCTCAGCCAAAATACAGTAGTTATCATGATAACGTGAGTGAGGCACTGAAGTGTGGCTACATCTACGCAATCTGAAAATTGGGTTGCCACGTCAAAATCCAAGATGACTGCCACAATATGCAGTATTTATAAGTAAAACTTCTGGGTTGAATATACAGTATATGTTTACTGTATACATATGTGTGTGTGTGTGTGTGTGTGTGTGTGTGTGTGTGTGTGTGTGTGTGTGTGTGTGTGTGTGTGTGTGTGTGTATAAATTCACCACACATATTTGAGGAAACTATGCTTTCTAGTTTTATATTGCTTAAAAGTGTAGCTTCCTCAAACAATTGTCACCTTACCACCATCTTAAATGTTGGTGGGTTGTCCATCTCCACCACCGGTCACCTCCTGGCTTAAGCAAAAAAAGAAAACCCATTCTCAAACATTATGGGGGACATGGATGTATCGCTTGTTAACTCTGGAGTTTGCCCTCAAAGCTATTGATTTACCAATTAATAACGCTGACGATTTGACTAACACTCCTTTAAATTGGGTGGGGTGGTAGGTGAGAGTCTTCACAGTTTGAGCACAAACTGCTGTAATCTAGCAAGGTCTTTGTTTCAAACTTTGGTGTGCAAGGCAGCAAATGAGCCATTTTATTTCAATAGTGCTAGTTTCAAGTATGAGTTTAAGTGAAAAGACAAGCCTCAGGGCATTGACCATTGACTGCACTGTTCTCAGTCAGAAATGTCAACTATAAAGTAAAAAAAACAAGTAAACTCTTATCAGAAGGAAATTCACCAACTCCCACGATACAGTAGTTTTTTTTAAATGAACTACAGAATAAAAAATACTGTATTCATGAAATTCTGCTATGGGTTTGGTGTGCAAGATTAATAGTACAAGACTAATAGTAGTCCCTATCTGGTTACCCCTTTGAAACTTTTCCAGAGGCACCCCTGGTGAAGGAATACGATTGGGAATGTAAGCATCTGAAATGAGATTCCTCTGTTATTTCCATCTTCTTGGACAGGATGAGAAGCTCCAAGGAGACTTTTGGATAAGATGAGGATGGACTTGACCTTTTATTATTTATTTATTAACCTTTATTTAAAGCTGCTATATGTAACTTTTCTAACAATATATTTTTAACATATTTCTTCACTCTGTCACTAGATTGATGTTAGAGAGGTAATCTCTGAAAAAAACAAAAAAAAATATTGTCCCCTTGCTTCTCCAGGTGGTAAATAAGCATTTCTAAAAAGAAAAAGTGACCCGCCATTTTCCAGCCAATAAAAACAAAGTTTGTAACCAGCCAATAAAAACAGAGCTTGAATTTGAATTTCAACAGACCACAAGGGGGCAGAGCCATATATGGCTCTGAGGGGGAGGGATCAGAATGCTTTGCTTGTTGAAATTTTTTCTAAGTGCTGATGTTCTACAGAAACTGCAGACTTCACCTTTAACCAGGCAAATCCCATTGAGATCACAGATTTCTTTTTGGTGATGCGACGGCGTTCCTCTCTCACTTTATGTTGCTGGAAATGGGAATCCCTGGGAGTTTGTCCGTTTCCACAGTGGAAACACTATGGCTGCCGGTGTTAAGACGAAGGGGTGCTGTGTCTGAAGCCCACCGCCATTCCTACAGTCTTTTGTAGCAGCAGGTGGTTGTGATTGCACCAGGACTCCAGCTGTCCCACTTCCTGTCAGTTATGTGCCCTACCATGGCGGTGTAGTCTGCAGATAGCCGTCTCCTTGGAAACACAATAATTTGCGTAGAGAGTAAAAGGAAGAGGTGAAAGAACACAACCTTGTGGTACTCCAGAGTGGATGGTTTGAATGTGTGAACGTGCTGATTTCTGTTGGTAAAGAAAGCAGATGCAATCTGAAGCAAATAGCTGGGACAGTTTTACCTGCAGGAGATCTTCTGGTCATGTAGCAAACAACTCTTGAGAAATCTATAGAGACTTTCCTTGTGTAGAAATAATGCATCACAGCTCCTTACAGGGACACTGTATCCTGCGGTACATCACTGGCTTATTGACAATCCAGAGTCTCCCGAGACCCTCCT